>CABFOV010007199.1:0-11499 GCA_902141375.1 Timema poppense | reverse complement strand
GGGGGGGGGGGGGGGGGGGAGGTTGAATGTTCGAAAGTTTCGGAAGGGCTTACTGGTATGTATTTATTCCTGCATACAATACTGCACAATACAGTAACTATAGTGTTGTAGTTAATATTCACAGTAATAGGTTCATATAGAAGAGTATGTTGTTGAATTTTAATAAACTAAATTATTTTTCCAAATAGCAGATCCTTCTAAATAATGGACATTTTTTTAAATTCCGGAAGGTGTCGGCTATTAAGAGATTTAGCTGTATTACAAGGATGGCAAAAATAAAAACTATTAAAACGTGTTCAAGCCTTAAAAGAAGAGGCGGTATGCTAAGAGGAACTACACCACATTATAGGAGCAAATTTGAGCCTAATACATTTAGATATAGCATTATGAGTTATATATCCGACACATTAGCTCAGTAGGTAGCTTGTCTGTCTACTGAGTTAAGGGTCCCAGGTTCAGTTCCCGATATGGCAGAACAATATATTATTTGATTTGGGTTTACCCTTTCACAGTGATGAATAAATAGCTGGGGACTGGATGCTGTACATGTTCTAGTCTTAAGTTGGATTATAAGGCATATGAAGTTCCGACAGGTCTAGCAAGCCGTTAGTGGGAAAATATATGACTTGAATAAAAAGCTGACCCAGGCTACAGGCTGGAAACAGTAATGGATGTGAAAATGACGAATAATACAACAACAAAAATTGATTATTTATTATTATTATTATTACCGCGTCTTACTACCCGTTCGGGTTATACGCTATTACGCTAATGTGTAATGGTAGGGTGATTGTGAGATGAAATGGAGGACCTACAGTTTAACGTGGAATCCGAACCACGGTGGAGACCTGGCATTCCCCACATTCACAAGATGTCTTGTCAGAGGTGAAGGAAGGGTTTGTCAATCAGATAAGTCTGTGCCGGGACTGAGGATTGAACCCTGGACCCCCAGCACAGAAGTCTGACACCTTACCCCTAGACCACCAGGTCACCGATTATTTATTCATAAGATAGCAAGTTCAACCTGAATGCAAATAGTAAGCCTAAATATGTTAGTTAGCCCAATCTTGAATAGTAGCAAAATCACCCGCCTCGGTGGCATAGTTAGCTAACGCGCTAGTAGTGTTGAGCTCGACTGCCGAGAACGGGGAGATTGAGGTTCGAATCTCGGTTGGGTGAACTAGAGGGGGTGTTTCCTAAATGGTTTTCCACTCTCCCTCCACGAAAATGCGGGTTCACTTCCTCTAAATTCAACCTTCCCAATTTCCATTCCATTAGCGTAATTAGTAGTTAAGCGTATAACCCGAACGGGTTGTAAGACGCTGTGCTAAATAAAAAATAAAATAAAAAAGTAGCAAAATCTCCTAAGCTTGTGGTTGACAATTACAACCAACTAGTCACTGCGATTACTGGCATATCGTTGTTATTTAAGAAATAAGTTATACAATAGCTATACATTATGAACTGAGGGGTTTATATTTTAAATTGTGTTTATTTTAACATATATCTATGTTTTATACAAACAAGATACATTTTCCCATTAAAATAATGCTATACAATTATTTTAAAGAGTTCAGTGTTAGTCATACATTTAAAGATTTAATGATTATTTTTAGTACCTAGATTACTTAGAACAACATATCATTTGATATGGTTGGTGAGTTTAAAATATTTAAGAAAAATTTTATCTAGCAACAACGATATTAGAGTGGAAATTAGGAAAAGAGTTCAGTCGGGAAATGCATGCTCTATGTAATGAGGTGGACTAGATAGAATTAGCTCAAGGTGGCGTATTTTAGTAAGTGAGGCAATGAGCTTTCGAGTTCCTAATGCTATAAATTAGGTAAGCTTAAGGATGTATCTTACCTGACAGATGATTGATTCATCATTTGGATTAATGGTATCCAACGCTTTTCCATGTTCTGAGTCTACAAATTGTCCATTGATAAATAGCTGGTTAGGAAAATTGATGTCCATATTGTTTGCATTCAAACTGATTCGGTTGTACGTTAAATCTTTCTTTGAGCCACCTCTCGATTTTAAAACAACGGCATCCGCAAACTCTTGAAATAGACTAGCCATAAATAAGTCTTCATTTTGCATTTGTATACCAAGTTTTTCTCGAATTTCTTCCACCAATCTATGTAAAGTAAATAAAATTAGAAACAGATTTATTATGTAGCGATTAATTTCACAATAAAATTTTCAGCCACTATAGTGATCAAACTTTGATACTTGGTTGCAGAATCTATATCATAGCAATGCATTTTTTTTTTCAAAACAAATGCTGATATAGATGTAACTACGTTTTAAGGTTTGTTTGATTATAAAAATATCACATATTTGAATTTTAAATAAATAGCCAGAGGTCTTCACTTCTATCCTATTAGTCTTTTTAAAATTATTTTAAAATATTCCGTGCCAAAACCTCTGGCAAATTTGTTGTATTTATGTTCTAAATACATTTAAATATAATTTTATATTTTTATTAGAGGTTTTTCTCAAATTCAAATATTAAAATATGCATGCTAAAACAATGCAAGTACCGCTTGGTGCTAAAGAACCCGACTTGTGGGCTAGGCCACTTATGCTTGAGATACATCGTTTTAAACTTGAGTTGAGTCATATTCGAGAGCGTTCGTTACCATTCGAGTTGGATTTTTGTTGTAGACCTACATACTAATTTTTCATACGTAAAACCAACCAACTCCCTGTAGGAGTAAAAAATCCCAGCTCCAGAAAAAATACTATTCTTTTGTCGTCTCCCAAACCCCTATCCACATATCACACACACACACACACACACACACACACACACACACAAAAGCTAACCCAATTGTTCTAACTGATTCTTTATATCATTTCGACAATATTTTACTTTATTTTAAAGCGTTTTTCCAACACTCATGTTAAATACTTACAAAAATATATGTACACTAGTGGATCGTGGCATCGATGCCCGCATATTATTGCACTAAAATGTATTCTAGATGTTTAATTGGAAGAAAATAGATATAATAAGACCTCACTTTACTTTCTAATTACAAGTTTACTCGTCAAAGGCTATCAAATTGCAAGAATATTTAGCTTTCGTTGTTTGATTTGAATCAAAACTTATATTTTCCCCTTTCACGCCCCAATGAGAAATTTAAAACGACCCCTCTCCCAGCTCTCTATATATTCGCTGCACCAAACCACTCAAGTAAGAATTATTAAACTGTTATTATTTTTAACCAAAGAGAAACATTTTTATTTACCGATATACAATAATATGCCAATAATGGTTTCCATGGTGATTTAAACAAAGAATGATTGTATAGTTTAGCCACTGCCTGGACATGGGAACCGAATCCGGTTCCCATGGATTAGCGCTCAAATTATCTACTGCTGAGTTATTCAGGTGGTACTAAACGGATCAGAAACATGGAACACAACCAAGATGGAAAGAAAGAGACTAAGGACATTTGAACGGAAGATCATGAGAAAAATATAGGGTTGATCAAGAGAAGAAGAGGGGCACAAATAAAAAAAAAAAAAATATATATATAGAAATGTATTATATAATGAAACAGTCAGATGTAGTGCATCATATGTGAGCGAATATAATTAGATGGGTGGGTCATGTAGATGATACCAGAAAAAAAACCGAGGGTAGTGCTCGTAGGTATTCCCGAAAGCTCCAGACCACTTGAACGTCCCAGAACAGGGTGGAAAGATGACGTCACCAAGGATCTGAAGGAACTATTGATGGAAGAAGATTTTAAAGAAGTGGACCAAGCTAGAACAAGATGAATGAGGTTTGTGAGGTCGGTGAGTGGTCTCTAAGACCTGTGATCGCTGATAAGAAGAAGAGCTATTCAGGATTCGTCCTGTACTTAGGGTCATTCTTTATTAATAGTTTAAGGTAGAGTCAATGATAGACACATGGATTCATTTGCTTCTTAAAGCTATTATCGGACCACAGTCACTGTCAGCTCAGAGTCAGCTTCATCCTGACGTCTGTAAAATATTTTACTGTACAGGCTGATAATATCCACAATAAACACAGTAAACTCAATTCACAGTAAGACTTTGCACAATCCTCCTCACTTTTATTTCACATTCTTGACACAAATTAAAGGTCAGTGTTGCTATAAGAATGTGAAAAATATCACTTAAGACTTTTAGTAAATAGTTTGATCAAGAATGAAATAATATAGTCCCATTTATAAAGTAAATGAAATATTTGAACAGAAAATATTTATTCCAAATTATGGATAGCTCTGTAATAAATTTCAAATTATATTTGTTTCAAATAATAAAAATATATACCTGACAATGTCCATTGAACCAGCTCCTGTACTAAAAAAATCAGTTTGTTTATTAATTTCAATATTCAGTATTCCGGTCCAAATTTGGTTCAATGCCGAAACAATCGACTTCTCTTCCTCTGTTAACTGGAGGGACTCACGACTTTTTTCAGCTTTGCCATAATTAGAAGCCTGTATCATCTTGCCCTCTACCTGAATGCGTTGTATGTTCACCTGAAATATGCAACAATGGGAATGAAGTTATTTCATAAAATTAAAAGCGAATTCATCAATCATAGTTAAACAAATTATTTAGAAAACATTATTAGTAATTATGGTGGGGAAGTAGGGACCGTGAGAAAAGGCCACTGTTTTTCCAGTTTGTGTTGCAAAACCTTTTTGGACAAAATTATTAAAATATTACTTCAGTATAAGCCAAGTTTAATTTTCTCCACGTATTTAATATCTGTCTTAGATTGGACTACAAACTTTTTATATGCATAGAAAAAGTTGTCATTAAATTCCAGGACGCCCTTGACAGATGTTCAACAACTGGTGAGGACATCATGTGAAGAAAATGAAACTATAAGTTTCTACTGAAGAAATGTTCGATTTATTTTCACAAAAAAAAAAGTTTTAAGATAAAACTTGCAAAAACACTTTCTCTCCTTCCCTACATCGCTAATTTAATACTCAACATTGCGTATTGAATTTTAGTTTACAATAGTGATGATTATATTTTATTTACAGACCAATTTCAATTTGTCAAAGCAATAAGCTCTTTATAATCTATTTATTTATCCGACCCTTAAAATATCCTAGGCTAGATACCTTTATAATTGTTGGCATCGAAACCAAATCAAATATTCACTTAAGGTCGACATTGCTTTCTTAATTAACTCAGGAAACCTGAAAAGATGCCCGATCATATTTTACACACGGTATTATATCAATAATAATTTATATAATATGAAAATACATTCGGTTGCATCCATTTTTAGTGCAAGGAATTTTTCTTTCAGTTTACTTCGGTTTCTTCATTATAAAATACTATGTACATACGCCAAGCTTAAGTAGATGAGGTACATATATTTTAAACGGTCCAAGATTAATTTTAAGAAATACGCATACAATAGTTTTATAAAGAGTAGTGACTTTTTCTAATACAAATAAAACACTATTTTAAAATAAATAAATATTCAAATTTAAGAACATTCAAAGCAATTGTTTTGTATCATTTGTAATTTGTACATTCTAACTTTGATATAAATGATAACCTACAATATTGAAAATAATCTAATTAATGATAACTTAAAAAATATATGTTCTCAATACTTTTAACAAAAGAGTGAATATATTGCACATTTATTTGATTACAGAGTGGTGAATGTTATCTTAAAATACTATCCAACATTCATTAATAGATTCATTTTTTAGCTAATAAATGTTATGTTGAAATAATCATCAAGAAACAAAAAGTATCCTGAACGACATTTATAAAATAAAAAAATCTAAATTCTTATAGCTGACACATTAGAAATGGAGACACAAGTAATAAAGTTTTTCAGTATTATAATTATTCACTATAATAATGTAGGTATATCGTATATAAATGTACCATTTTTCCATCTGATCCAATCAACAATAAACCCTTGTCGTGAATGATTCCTTTCCCAGTATTTTCTCCAATCTCTACTGTCTGTCCCTGGGGCTCACTCTCTGACCATAGAGACGAACCGAATAGCTTCACCTCCTGGTTGTTAACCAGAGTCCAAGCTCCTGGTGCACTGTCCAGGCCACGAATGAAGTTATGTATATCCAAAGCTGGTTGCAACAGATTCACCTTGAACACAACCAATAAGACAATAAAGGACACCTTGGAATTTAGTCGCCTTAGAAAGCATTAATGAATCCTGTATACATCTTGCAAAACAAAACAAAACAGTTATGTTCAAATATGATTTTTCTCAGCCAATAAGGGGCCGTCCCTAAATTACGTAAGGGTTATTTTAAGGTGAGGGGATGCTCAGTATTTTATTACGTTTTCTTACGAGGGTGTGTGTGTCGAAATCCCCCTTACTAAGGTTTTCTTTATAAATGTTTATGGTGAGGCAAAATCTAAAGAAAATTGTATGTAAAAAAATATATAATTTATAAGAGCTCACTTATATTTCATTACTTTTGAGGTGTTACAGCTAATTTTACTATGATTGAAGTTTCCTAAAATGTCATATTACTCGCTTTGTTACCAATCATTATATCTACAAATAACTACACGATTAAAATAATCCAAATTACCAAATCGTAAAAAAAATAACCGTAAGATAGAGGAGAAAGGGGTGGTGACGTAAAATCTTACGATCCCCTACTTTAGGGGAGGGGGTCGAAAATCACGAGAAAAAACCTTACGTAATTTAAGGAAGGCCCCCAACGTTAAAATCGAAGTTTTTCACTCCTAAAAGTCTCCAGTCATAATCCACCATGGGAGACTTCATTTAGTTTAATGATAAAAGTCTTTGAAAATAATTTAAATAAGGACGTCTTTAGTATCGCTAACATAAGTGTATTGAATACCTAGAAATATATTTTAAAATTCTAGTAGGAAAGGCCTGCCAGAAAATACAAATTAATATATTCATGGCGGTCAAATTTGATGGCATTTTACTAAATAATTAATATTATTTAAATGTTATCCATGAATTTATGATGCTATCTGATCAATGAATCGGTTACTATTTCACTAGAGATATGTTTATTATTATTATTATTATTATTAGCACCGCGTATTACTACCCGTTCGGGTTATACGCACTTAGGCTAATGTGTAATGGTAGGGTGATTGTGAGATGAAATTGAGGACCTACAGTTTAACGTGGAATCCGAACCACGGTGGCGGCCTGGCATTCCACACATTCACAAGTTGTGATTAATACACGTCTTGTCAGAGATAAAGGAAGGGTTTGGTAATCAGATAAATCGGTGACACGACCAAGGATTGAACACCGAACCCCGGCATGGAAGTCCGACACCTTACCCCTAGACCGCCAGGTCACCGACGATATGTTAATCACCGCAGCTTTTGATCTTAAGTGACAAATACAAATGGTAACGTCGAAAGTTGTGTTAGTATTTAAATGAAGGGATGACAAAGCAAAAAGTATATTTTGAACTCGACTGAAATTGAATATTCAATATTGTATTATTTAGAAGAGTGAAACAGAACATAAGAGGTTGTGGAACATATAGAAAGAGAAAAAAATTAATGCAAATAAATACAGTGGAGCTTGTATAATTCGAACTTGAAGGGACCAGGAAAAAAATTCAAACTATCCAAAAATTCGAATTAAATAAGTTTCTTAAAAGGAATTCCCTTTCCCACTTCCTTTATCACAGCTACTTTTTCGGCCAAAGTTAATGGGTTATAGGACTTTGGCTTGGACAGTGACATCACGACACACACGCACACAAACACTACTGTACAGTATGTACTAAACCAAACTAAAACTTAACAACAAAACAAAATAAACTCACAAGTCACAAGAATATCGCTACGACCGAATCACTAAGAACGGTGCACGTAGCCGGTACTGACCGCATTCCAACGTCGCCTCCCCTGTTTCAAAAAATAGAATAACGCGGGGCCGCAACTAAAAGTAGGAAAACAATACTGCACAGTACATTACAACTTACTAAAAGTTCCAATCAACCCAAGAAAAATTTGTTTAACTATCCACGATTTTTTTTAAACATTGTTTTAGTACCAAATTCGTGAGACCGGGCAAAATATTCGAATTAAAGACGATTTCGAACTACGGAAGTTCGGTCAGGTACCAATGTAGTAAAGGAGAGTAAGGAGCCAATGAGATTAAAAGTAGAAATATTATAGAATTATTTTGAAGGAAATAAGAAGTTGGTCTGGAAGTGGGTAAAGAGGACGAAACGAGGAGTGCAGGGAAAGACCTCTGGCATTTAGAACAAACTTGGTTAGATGATCTGGCGTGAAAACAGTATAAGAGATAGATGGAGTGAGTATTTTGAGCAATAGGATGGAAAAAGTATAGAGAAAGTAGCATAAAATAGGTAAAATGCTATAAGGAGTGAAAGACTCAACAAGGCTGAGGTGTTAAAAGCAATGAATGTGTTAAAGAATGGCAAGGTTGCCAGCGTAGATGGGATCACAAGTGAAATGCTGAAGTGTGGGGGCATAGTACTACTGGCCAGATTGTGTGAGTTGTTCAATATGTGTGCTGGAATTCCGAATGTTCCTCATGACTGAAAGAATGCTGTCATTGTTCCTGTGTACAAAGGCAAAGGCAGTAAGAGTGAATGTAAGAATCATAGGGCAATTAGTTTGTTGAGTATTCCGGGAAAAGTTTTGGGAAGAGTCCTAATTGAGAGGGTGCATGAAAAAATTATGAACAGGATTTTGGTTGTGCAATGTGGTTTTATGCTAGGTAGAGGTTGCATGGACCTGATATTTGCATTGCAACAAGTGAATGAGAAATGTTTGGAAGTAAGAATAAAGTTATTGAAATTATTAATACCTATAAAACAACACAAATAATAAATTAAAATGTTATCAATGTTGGCCACAAATAATTATGTTTGAATTTTCTAAACTATTCTTCCAACCAAAATCAGACTATACTAAGGTGTAAAATCACTAGCTCACCGACCTCTGACCCAACTACGGGATGCAAAGTTAACAGATCCGGGAAAATTGACCAACCAACAGTCTCAATGACAAGATTTGGGCAGCCTTATTAATTTCAATGTTACATTTATTGGCTTTTTGAACGAAAAATAAACATACAAATGTGAAATTTGCAGTTTCAAACTGCAGTTTAAACAAACGTTAGTTATTCTACTGAAGTGGTAACACGCCGAAAGAAATATCAGGCTGAAAGTTTTTTTCTAATTCATGGTCTTCCACTTATCTATATAATTTTGCTAATGAGTGGACGAATCTTATTATGAAGTCTATTTCTTAAACATACCATCTGAAGCTCTTTTTTTCCCAGAGAAGGTTCATAAGATGCACCTTTTTCTATTTGAGGTATTCTGGGAGCCGTTCCTTTAGACACTTTGTCGACTGCTTCTGCCTAGTAGATGAAAATATTAGATAATTCACATAGATTAATGGCTATATGATTTAATGTAAGGGCTATATCAGGTTCTTAGAGGTAATATACCCTTATTTCGGTAACAAAACCGTTCTGGAAGGCATGATTTCGTACCAGAATCCTACTATATGGTAATCCCACAAAAATTAGGGTATAGTTTACCTCCAGCTGTTTCAAAATGCCTAATTTAAAATAGAAGCAGCTAGTTTACCTACAATTCACTCACATGCCTTTAATTATTGCCAATGAACCCATTAAAAAATATGGAGAAATCATACACTTGTACAATTAATTGTACCTGACCAGTGAATCTTGGGAGATTGAAATGATATTTAAGTTGGAGATACAGCCTCATCAGATATATTCATTGATTGAAAAATGACACCTGGACATTATAATAAATCCCAGGACCATTGGCTAATACTCTACCAATGAGCGCTCCAGGATTTGACCCATACTCAGGGTCATTCTTCCCTCAGACGTCCATCAATGACCGCCTCAAAAACATGAGTGAAAAATTACTCTAACCACAAGACGAATAATTCTTGTTGGCCCAAAGGTAGAACATTAGCACGCTAAGCCAAAGTTATCGGGTGTCATATATCAATTTAAGACTACCATTTAAAAATAGTTCATTTTCTTCTCTTTAAGATTTGAACAGTAAAAATGTTATATCTTAAGCAATTACTTGTATTTCTGGATTAGATGTAATAGAATTAAACATTAATATTTCATACCATTGATAGAATTCCTTCTGGATAAAGAAACTTGTTGTAAAGTGTGTCTACTGTGTCATTTGACTCAACACTACATGATTTTTGAAGAAGTATTGGACCAGTGTCCAAACCATCATCAGCCCAAAATACAGAGAAGCCAGCTTCTTTGTCTCCGGAAATTAAAGTCCTGTGAACAACATCTTAAATAAATAAAAAATGAATACAGGAAATAATCATGAACTAATAACAAGAGTGTGAAACAAGTAATGTAAAATTATAGAAAGTTCATTCTTACCAACTGATGGCGCTTACACCCCGGTGTTTAGGCAACAGCGATGGGTGGTAGCAAATACTTTTATGTTTTGGAAAATTTATCACATCCATCGGAATGAACTGAGAGCAAAATGGCAAGACGTTCAGATCAGCACCAACCTCTTTGTAACTATCAATTACATCTTGTAATGGTTTGCCAGCTTTACGCCATGCTTTCACTTTGTAAACAGGCGTGTCATCTGCAGAAGCCGTTGTAGCTGAAACAGTATTCTTTTTCACTAAGCCTGTGTGAAACTTCTAATCCCAATTTGAATCCTAACCAGATTCGTATTATATTTTAAATTATTAATTTTAATATTTAAAGTATTCGAATTGCATTATAGATTTTAAATGTAAATACATCCCAATTTCTGACTCGATAAAACGTAATTCGAAATTTGAATCATCAAACTTTTCAAAAAATGTTCTTTCCAAGTAAACTAAAATTAATACGCTATAAACATATAACAAATTAATATCGATGTTATGTCACTGAGAACACACTCGCACATAAAGTTCAGAGCGGTTCCCTTTCTCTGGTCCTTACGTCAGCCGAGGTCACAGAAAAATAACAGAAACAGACTCTCAACCTTACGGGGGTTTCACTGCGTTCCTTTTGCCGGCTTGAGTCCTTCAACACTGGACTTCGCTAGTGTCAGTGCTTGGTGATAATAGGAATAACCACCGCGATCCTAGTGTTGAAGAACTCAAGCTGCCAAAAGGAGCGCAACCTTTTAACCTGGAGGTTGAGTGTCTGGGTATATTATTTGTCTGTGACCGAGGTACTGTACATAACATTTATAATATCGAGGTTTCAAGGTACCCTTTGCAACTTGGTTTATGTTGTACCCTATCAAGAAAGGGTTGTTTTGGAGGCTCAAATGATTCTCCCGGACGTATTTTTATTAATAAATAATGCACTTTTGCATTCTTCAACAATGGTTAGGTTAGGGCTTACCCAATTTATAATAGCCTAACTATGTTTAAAAATGCTTTAAATTACTTAAAGACAGGGGACATAAATCTTGGGGCCCATCATTACATTGGATATTTTAGGGG
>CABFOV010007198.1:12716-29855 GCA_902141375.1 Timema poppense | reverse complement strand
AAGTAAAATAGTCTAGTTCCTCCACGACACCTCAAGGAAGTGATTATAAGTATTTCAAGTAAAATAGTCTAGTTCCTCCACGACACCTCAAGGAAGTGATTATAAGTAGTTCAAGTAAAATAGTCTAGTGTCTATACGACACCTCAAGGAAGGAATTATATTTAGTCCTATAGCAATATTATAGTTACTCCACGACATCTTAAGGAATCTACTATAAGTAGTTCGAGTGTAATAGCTTATCTTTATAAGGAGGGTGAGAGGAAGTTTCAAGAATTATCTCCCCTCCTTTGCCTGGAGGTCCACAGGAATAGGAGATTACAAAATTGAATAAGAACAAAATTCACTAACGCATCAAGTTAGGTTGGGTAGGAACCATAATTATATATCCATTATGGAAGTTTTGAAAGCTAGGTTGGTACTAGACAATTGCATTCAGACTACTTATAATCCCTAACTTTGAGTTTTCTTGAAGGAACTCAACCCCCCACCTCTTTCCTCAATGGAAGAACTAGGTTGTGAAATTAAGGTACCTTTTTCGAATAGGGGATTAAACCTGTATCGTGTAAAACCCCGTATACATTAAGTGAGCCGGGCCTGTAATGTAACAGATTCGTTTAATTGTGACGAGCCTCAGAGCGTGTGCTACGAGCACGCTACGAACCATCCGCGGTGATTCGACGGCTGTCGGTTTTTACAACGACCACAAAGGGATTCGTCAGTCTAGTTGGGACTTGTTTGTAGAGTGCTCGCAAGCATGGAGAACTGGTATTTCATTTGGTAGATTCTTATAAAGAATAGTGTTTTATGGGACCCCAAGGAGTCAAGGATAAAAACTGTTATAAAAAGGAAGGAAGATACCTGGAAGGATATCCCCACATTAGCAGGACAAGCAAAAGTTGTTTGCAAACGAAATATAATTTGTTTGTTCGGTCCTATTTTACCCTCAAAATTCTCAAAGTCCGTAGGAGACATCCTGGTAAAGTTTTTTTACTCTCTAATAATGTGCTGTAAGTTTAAATCTCTCAATAAATCTAAACCATCCCAATTTTTATACATTTATACGCCACCATTACTGAGGCTTAAGTTTAAAAAAATTAATTGGCCATAATTAGCATAGCACCACTGCACATAATTAAGGCTAAGGCTTTTTCATTATTAGACATTTATTAGAGTTAAGATAGCTAATTAAATTGAAATATAGTGCACCCTCAAAAATATTGAATTGAACTGAGATCATTATTAATTAGATCGCTTGCTCGTGGCGTGCTTGTTTCACCAGTGGTTCAGAGGATGCTTGCTGCGTGTTCGTTCCACGTCCAAACTGACTATAATTACACTACATGTTAGATTACAGGCTCGGTTCGCCTAATGTATACACACCTTAAAAACTCAGCTGCGCACCTTTTGACGTACTTAGCGGTATAACTTTTGGAGATTTAATCGAAATCCTTGTCTTAAAATTTAGTTTAAACAATTAATACATCGACAGTGCTTTAGATATTATAAATGTAAATCTAATTTTATGAGATTTTGTTAAAATTATTTATGACCTTGAGAGTAATTGAGAAGAGAAGGTTTAAAATAACAAACTTTTACCCCTCTTATCTGAGTACACCACTGAGGAAAGTAATATATTGAAAATATTAATTAGCACTCAAAGTATGAATAGAATCTATTATCGAATATAGTGTTATTTGATTTCCTGCCAAGCTTGCTAAACCAATAGGTTAATTTTTGATTGTATGTGGTGAAACTCGACAAAATAACTAAATACGTTTCTATAAAAGATAGATGTTTTTATGAAACCAATTGTACTTTTAACCCGCCTCGGTAGCGTAGTTGGCTAACGCGCTAGTCATGTTGAGCTCGACTGCTGAGGACGGGGAGAACGAGGTTCGAATCTCGGTCGGGTGAACTGGGGGTGGTTTTTACTAAATGGTTTTCCACTCTCCCTCCAAGCAAATGCGGGTTCACTTCCTCTAATTCAACCTTCCCAATTCCTAATCCATTATAGTAATTAGTACTTAAAGCGTATAACCCGAACGGGTAGTAAGACGTGGTACTAAATATTATTAATTGTACTTTTAAATCCATTCCAAAACATTCCTCAATTTGACCATCGCAGGAATTCAACTCTAACCTGAGATGTATTGATTTAATAGTTGTCAATTTTTTTTCTTTTTAAATTCAATGTGTCTTGCAATGCTCCTCACCAAGCTATTGGCTATTATCTCCGAAAGGTTTATTTAGTAAATGTTTAGTTTCTTCATTCCATTACCTATGTCAATGGGCACGCCCTGTTTCTTCCGATTGTTTATCTTTGACAAACAACTCTGGAGTAATTATCGAAAATCGAATACAGACGCCAAGTCCACTCCAGTAATTACGAACAAATGGAAATACATGATCATTTATTGCTATTATGTAATTGATTTATTAAGGATTCTTGAAAAATTACTATTCGAATATTTTTTTGCTAGCACGTTTAGCAATAAGGTTACTAAACGGTTTGACCTAAAGAGTATGGAGATAGATAATAGTTTGAGAAGTGTACCCGCATTAGCGTGTGAAGAGGACAAATTAACAACAGCAATACATCACATGTCAAAAACCATCTTCAGTGCATCTAGCCTAAGTTCGAACCTTGACCTACCATACAACAGATTTTTTATTACTTATATACAGATACCTTAAATCAACGCTCAGCAGTGAGGAATTATTCTAAATATTATTGGGTAGGTTACATTTTGACACATTTTAAAAAACGATTGTTAAATAATGGTGTAAGAATTTTTTTTTTAATGTAGACCTATGTTGGCTGACCCTTCTTTAACCCTGAAAGATAGAAAGCTTACCTTTTATTGTGGCCTACCTTGTAAGATAGGACCATTGTGTAATCCGTCAAGGTTAGACTGCTAGCTTTCAGGGTAAGGGTAAACTGCGTGTCGTCACGATCAAAATAGCATAATTTCTGTTTTTTATCTAAATTATGTAGGATCTACTGTGGGGTTTGAGATATTTAAGGCATTAGACTCGCATTCCGCTTGATCACCTTCGACAATAATATTGGGGGTTGAATTTCATACGGATTTATTAGGGATTTTTTTAACGTGAAATTTTCACAAAAAGTTTTACATCCTCTACACGCTAATTCGGGTACACATCTTCAATGCTATTATCCTCATTCCTATCAAATTTATCAATAGTTGGGAAATATATTTTGCGCTTCAAATAAATCTAAATTATTTGTAAAATGGGGTGCGGATTGGAGTCTCATCTGTCAGGGGTGTGGCACCTCCCCTCGTCTAGAAAATTTTTCTGGAATTTAACCTTGTGGGAGGAAATTCTAGAGCATCTGAACCTAATTCTGAGCTTCAAGAGCCAATTTTTGCAACAACAAAAATTTTCTGAAAAACTAACAAAAATAAAATTGATTTGTAACTGAACTCATTGAAAAGAAATATTATATTTTTCATAAGTTTACTGAACAGGAAAAGTTGAATAGGGGGCTGTTGAAGAAGGAATGGGAGGAAATCACATTTTTATAAGTTTTATTTCTGTTAACTCGGATATCAGACTAATGTTTCAAAGTTGTTAGTAGCAAATTGCAGTCGAATCCCAATTACCCCCAAAAAATGTAATCAACAAAAAATTAACTGGAGCCCCCCTTTTGACCAATTTATGAGTGTCCATGCAGATAATAAAAGAAGATAGAAGATGGATACATCCATAAATAGTTATATAGATATATCAAGATAATAAGACCCCAGGCAATGCAGGGCTTAAAATCACTAGCTATAAAGTTACCTTCCACATACAATCATTAAACTAAGAACATTTTCCACGGGAAACGCCACGCCGGCTACTTCCACTATTATATAATATAAATCTAGTTGTATAATTGCTTGTCCAAATCACAGAGCTTATGGTGATTAACTGCTTAAGGTAAGATATTTTGTGATTTTTATTTAAATATATAGCTCAAGACCTTTTATTTTATATATACCCCAACCACTTTTATATGACATCGGGAACAATATAATAATGGTGTCCATACATTCACCAATTAACGTAAGTTATGGATGGATCGTGTCTTATTTATTGAAAATTTGTGTGTGAACTTCAAAAGGAGTAAATGCTTTCATAAATTTTTGGTAATAAAATTATAATAAATTTGTTAAAACCCGAGATATTTCTGTCGAAAGAAATAATTGTTTTATAATATTGATTTTTCTCATTCGAATATTTTCTAAGTTTTAAAGTTTTTGTTGAATATTTTGTGTATAAACTTTCATTTTGAAAGAAAGAAAAAATCTGTTGGGTAAAATTCCAGGAATCCGTAACGGAAGGGATTATTTTACCTTTTAAATATATAAACATAATACATATTTCAATGATAACTTTAGTTGGTTCTAGTTAATGAATATCTCAGTTACCATTGTCCACATGTTCTCTCATGTTCTCAGGTTGAACAGTCCCGCCCACATGTCAAGGTGGGAGCAGGTGCAGAAGGAGGTGAAGGCGACAGACACCTACCACCTGACGGAGACCGAGCTGGTGTTTGGCGCCAAATTGGCGTGGAGAAACTCCGTGAGGTGCATTGGGCGCATCCAGTGGTCCAAACTGCAGGTAGGACCCACTTTAATATTCGTCACGTTTTCAGACCTCCACAGTGTTACAGTCCAATTTCAATAGGAAGGGCCTTTTCGAAAATACTAACATATTTTCTTGGAGTCAACAATGTTTTCATTTTAGCATTTTATGAGTTAATTTAAATTAGTTGAAAAATGACACCTTGACCTTATAAAACCGGGACCTTTGGCTTACCAAGCCAACGCTCTCCCACTGGGCTATCGAGGGTCCGTCCCTCATAGTAAGGCTGTCTGTGATGAATGTGTGGAAATCGTTAGTTACATAAAAGCGATCAATTACCATCGCACCTGCTTCAGTGTCTGCATGGTCTAAGGCTTCACTCTCACAATAGATGTTACTGACAATGACAGGAAGATCCGGGTTCGAATCCCGGTCATATGTACTCAGGATTTTTTTAATAAATTGTTTTCCACTCTCCATCCACGAAAATATGGGTACACTTACCCTAAATTCAACCTTCCTCATTCCTAACGCATTAGCGTAATTAGTGCTTATGCGTATAGCTCGTGAGCTATCGGATACCACAGCCATCTGCGATTCAGGAGGACTGCCAAGTACGCAATACAATATTGTAATTAAAACAATTGTTGATATTCATTTAAATTCGCATTTTAATCACAATCTTGTATTGTATGTAAGAACTGTTGATATTACCGTCTGAAGAAAATTAAACTTTATTTCTGCTGGAGAGTTATTATTTTTATTTTGGGTAAAAAAAAAAGTGTTGCTATAAAAACTGTNCACTGCTCTTTTCACGCGTTCCCTACACTCACACCTTAACGGATAGTTCCAAGTAGTAGTGAATGAAGAGGTTAGCTTATAGGACGTGCACCCGCATTATAGTAACGAGGGGGTGGGAAAACCTAAGCGGTAAATCTCATGTTGACAATAACTCTTATTGCATCCGGCCGAGGTCAAGTCACGCGATCTTCTCATCACCGGTAATTCTGACTATTGATACTCTAACGCCTTAGACTGTATGGCAAACATTTCAGGTTGTTGGTTCAAAACTAATTCATTGGAGAGAATATAATTATTATAACTATTGATTTAAATATTCTTATTCAATTGTATCATCTTCTCCCAGAATAATCCTCTCCATATGTATCCCAAACATAAATAAAAATGTAGATATTTAAAATGTAAATTATCTACTATACACAATTCAATCTCCATCCCAAGTAATTCCCAATTAAAGTCACTTCAAATATTCAAATTACACCAATATTAAAGATATTGTTCATCAGGATTAAGTCAGATCTGTATTTCATCACTAACAACCTCGCTATAGATTAATTTAAATAGTATTTTCTTAGCCATATTTTTTTTTAAAATTTACAATATCATTAGTCTACTCTTGATAAGCCTAATTTAAAATAATTTCAAAATCAGGATTCCTCTCAATTTCTTAGTACGACAGATATTAATCCTAATCCTTGGCCCGGTTCTTCGTTTGATCTCATTATTCAAATCTCAGTAGTTCCATATTGAATCATGTAAGTGAATGCGATTTGCAATTTAAATGTCACCGCACAACACATTTCAAAGCCTATTGTGTCTAATCACTCGTTCTGATCTCGGAAAATAGCCCTTTTGAACATATTGTGATTTTGTAATATGTTGTGAGCTCCAAATCGTATTTTAAAAATCTTATTGATTGTATGCGTCGATTAAGAGACACTTTGTGTTTATTACCGAACTCTTCTGTCCACTTTTACTAAGCCTTAAGATTTTTCCGCTGTCTAAAATATCTAAGGCGCTAGCTAGATGCATCCTCTAAACTAAAAGTCTAAACCTAACTCATCCCCAACTCGTTAGTTTAATTAGTGCATATGGTTATAGCCTGAAGAGGTGGTAATAATTTTTTTTAAATATCTGTGATAATGTTTTGTTTTTAATGTGGCTTAATGCCCATCTGAGCTATCCGCATAATTACATTAATGGGTTTGTAATGACAAATCTCGAATTTATAGTAAATGTGCACGCATTTTCATGGAGGAAGAATGAAACGCCATTTAGGGGGGAACCCATCAATACACTGGGACCACCTTACAGGAAAACAATTAGCTTATTTTAGACGAGATTAATGTTTAATCCTCGTTCACGCCTACGCAAGGAAATTTGCTTGTTGTTTTGATGCCTTGATTTTTTTTTTTTAGATTTATTAAAATTTATAGACGACTATATTTTTGCCAAAATTGTGATTTAAAATCGAGTCCGTAGCGTTACAAACTAACTTAACTTATGTTAACACACTTAATATGAAATGCCAATCTCTCGTATAGTGTTAATTTCACCCCCTATATTTGTAATATGGCATACACTTTTTAAACCACACTGCCATGAAGATATGATACTCTTTTCCCCTATATTTGTAATATGGTATAAACTTTTTTAATCACACCACCATTAAGACACTCTAATCTCTTCCTCTATATTTGTAAACTAGTATAAACCTCTTTAATCACACCACCATTAAGACACTCTAATCTCTTCCTCTATATTTGTAAAATAGTATAAACCTCTTTAATCACACCACCATTAAAACACTCTAATCTCTTCCCCTATATTTGTAAAATAGTATAAACCTCTTTAATCACACCACCATTAAGACACTCTAATCTCTTCCTCTATATTTGTAAAATAGTATAAACCTCTTTAATCACACCACCATTAAAACACTCTAATCTCTTCCCCTATATTTGTAAAATAGTATAAACCTCTTTAATCACACCACCATTAAGACACTCTAATCTCTTCCTCTATATTTGTAAAATAGTATAAACCTCTTTAATCACACCACCATTAAAACACTCTAATCTCTTCCCCTATATTTGTAAAATAGTATAAACCTCTTTAATCACACCACCATTAAGACACTCTAATCTCTTCCTCTATATTTGTAAAATAGTATAAACCTCTTTAATCACACCACCATTAAAACACTCTAATCTCTTCCCCTATATTTGTAAAATAGTATAAACCTCTTTAATCACACCACCATTAAGACACTCTAATCTCTTCCTCTATATTTGTAAAATAGTATAAACCTCTTTAATCACACCACCATTAAAACACTCTAATCTCTTCCCCTATATTTGTAAAATAGTATAAACCTCTTTAATCACACCACCATTAAGACACTCTAATCTCTTCCTCTATATTTGTAAAATAGTATAAACCTTTTTAATCACACCACCATTAAGACACTCTAATCTCTTCCCCTATATTTGTAAAATAGTATAAACCTCTTTAATCACACCACCATTAAGACACTCTAATCTCTTCCTCTATATTTGTAAAATAGTATAAACCTTTTTAACCACACCATCATTAAGACACTCTAATCTCTTCCTCTATATTTGTAAAATAGTATAAACCTTTTAAACCACTTCACTATGAAGATAAGCTAATCCTTTATCCAAGATTTTCAAAAGGGTAAAAACATCTGAACCCGTCAACCTAATCTTACAAATACCTGAAAGTCTTGGTATTTCTTCAGACCTGCAAGTATCTATACGAACATCTCCCTCACTAAAGATTTTTTCCCAAACTCAACCAACGCATCTGTTGGCACGTATAAATCACAGAGAGCTGCCCAAGTCTGATCTGAACGTTAAAGTGTAAATCTTGTCCGGCTAGGAGAGACAAAAAAAGTTGAAGAAGGAAAAAAGGGTTATTATGGACCATCAACTTTATTGAGTAGATTAGTGAACCGATGTTAACACTCAGTAACTTCAAGCGTAGTTTGTTGGTAAAACATTACGTTTATCGTCGACCTCATAAATCTTATAATACAATAAAACAACAATATATCGGTGTAATAATTTTGGAAACGTTGTGTTGGTAACAAGGATATGATGGACATACCACTAAAAAAAGGAAATATCATAGGGTGTAAAAGGACGTACTAGTTAAATGGGGCAGATATTATTTAACAGGGATCTTTAACGCCCCTTTTATAAGCCAATTTATTATATCAGAACATTATTTGCAACCTAACATAGCTGTGGTCCCAGACACTAATACACACATGCTTTAGAGTGGCTCCAAAGACAATAAACATAACATCAGTGGCGTGACGTAGAATATTTCCAGGGTTATGCAAAGCTTATTTCTAAAATGTGCCCAAAATGTTTAGTTTCAAAAATGTTCAAAGTGGAGAGATTTTAATTTGTTGTTAAAACTATAGTAAGAATATAATATATTCTTCTTGGATTAATTTAATCTCCCATTTTGTTAAAATGTAAAGGCCACAATTAGACTAACAGATGTCATTACAAAATTATGCGTCAATGAGCCAGCTTATGACTAATAATATTCTGTAAACGGTGTAAGTAACCTATTTGTTGTCTGTTTAAGGTGTTCGACTGTCGGTACGTGACGACAACCAGTGGAATGTTTGAGGCTTTGTGCAACCACATCAAGTACAGCACCAACAAGGGGAACATAAGGTAAACAGGTCTACCCATCAGTACAACGAAACATATACTTACTCTTAGATGTGCAATACACTATACACATTTAAAAAAAAAAAATTATTGTTTTTTTTGTATCTATAAAAGTTAAAACCAAAACTATTAATTATAAACTTACAATTTATTTTAATTTTATTGTAAACCGTTTATGTTGACAACAGTTTAATAAACATACATACGCTTATTAATTTAATCACAGTAATAGTACAATTACAATCCTCTGTAAACCGTTTATGTTGACAACAGTTTAATAAACAAACATACGCTTATTAATTTAATCACAGTAATAGTACAATTACAATCCTCTTACAGAAAAATACATAAATAACCAAAAACAAACAAATATCGCTACCCCTCTTCCTGCGGTCCTAATTTGTCAGGATAGCTTGCGAGGAAGGATAGAGTAGGCGGCTTAATATATGTGTGGGTTCGTAATTTATAGAATGCTTTGGTTTTTAGGGTTTATTAATAGCTCTACGAGCTACTATAAAAATGTAGCTCATGATAGAACTGGTTTGGTAAGGAATACTTAACCAGTGGATTGACTGACACCTCCACAGACTCAAACCCGGTACCATGGGCACGACGGTTGCCATCCAGCACAAGTACCAGATGACCCGATGTTATAATCCCCGTGGCCCTTAAAATGGGCAGAGTGACCCGTCTGAATATATGTTATTTTGTCAGCCTCGATAGATTTAAAACAGAACCATCTATACTTCAAATCGGCACAGTTTCCGATTACAACGAGGACAAGTTGTTTTGAGCTGTCAGCGGTTTCGTCCTAATACTAGACCAGTTCTTCCACTCGATTCTTTCAACACTGTTATGTTTGTTTTAAGCAAACCTCTCCAATCTAGGGCAGGGTAAGTACACAAACCACGGGAACATAAAAACTGTCTCAGACCGGGCAGATGAATCTCGAAGGCCAAGGCCGTAGTCAGGAGGTATTTGGGGGATTCAAACTCCCTCCTTCTCCCGAAATTTTATGAACAAAATGTATATGGCTCTATCTATGATTCAAACAATATCAAAATTAAGGTACAAGTACAAATTAGGGGGCTGTGTTACCATAAAAAGCATTTCAGAGAGCTTCTAGAGGTTTTAGTATTTATAGTTTTTTCTAGCCTTCGGCATTTAGGGGGCTATGTTACTGTAAAAAGCAATTCAAATAGTTTCTAGAGGGGTTTAATATTTAGACTTTTCCTAGCCTTCGGCAGTTAGGGGGTTCTGTTACCATAAAAAAAATGCTTTAGAGATCTTCTAGAGGTGTTTAATATTTATAATTTATCCTAGCCTTCGGTATTCAGGAGGTTATGTTGCCATAAAAACACTTAATATATATTCTATACCTGTTTATCAATTATAATTTTTATAGCCTCCAGAAATTGGGGGATGTGCCCACCAAACCCTCACTGCAATTATTGGCTGGTTACAGCTTTGTCAAAGGCTGCAGATGGTTCACAATTTTCACTTTGGGAAGCCCTACATTTAAATAAACCTTGCTTACCCCTGTTTGTTAAATCACAATCATACTCTTCACGACCAACAAATAAATTTTATGTTAAATTGTATTTAATAACGAGTATCTACATTTTAACAAATCTAAATAAGCAGTATTACTTTACACTCCCACGTGCACATTCTCTTTAAGTTTACTCAGTGATACCAACTGAACAGAACACTACCACAAGAAATATATAGAAAGCATCCCGCCGAAGGCAAAATATTGATTTTCCGATATTATCAATAAAAAAAAATAAAGGGCCTGTGGGACTCTCTTGGAGGCATTCTGGTAAGTGTTACAATCCTTTACTTTTTCTTTAACAAAATAATAACAAAAGAAAAATGTGCTAATTTTCTGTTTCTACCACTGAAGGAAAGAAAAGTTTTGGTTTGAGTATTTTTTAAAGAAAGAGAGAGATGTGTTTGGGTGGATTTATTTGTTTAGTTAAATAAAATAAATGGTACGGTGCACCGCACAGACTTTCTTCCGCTTTTATCTTAAAATAGATATTTACTAGGAACTCGTTATTTGTGAAACGAAATAAAAGGTATATACATTGTTGTAGAAAAACTACGCCAAAGATCATAAATGAAATAATATACACTGTTAATTACTTACTCTATGGCATCAGGAAATTTTGCGGGTTACGGTGGGCAGGTCATGCAGCGCGAATGGGACTATCTAGAACCGCGTTCAAGGTATTGACTGACAAGCCAAATGGGAAAAGGGAAATAAAATATTTTAATCTTTATTAGTACTACAACTTTACAATGATAAGTTATTTCATAACTCAAATAATTGCGGAGAAATTATGAAAATTGGAAAATAGGGCTGTGGCCACAATTTATTTATTAGAAATTCAAATTTTGTATTCAAATTGTTCTTTTTCACTTAAAGCTACAATGTTATTTTTGCTTTAATTTTTAAAACCATTTGAGACCGAACCTTATATGCGTTAATAGATTTAATATGATAAAAAAAAACCATACGTACATTTGTTCCTATCTTCATGAGATCCAATTTTATTTGAACCTATCTTAAACGGCAAGGGGTTTTGTAATATTGAATCCCTCTTGAAATAATTTAAATTTGTTTAAAGAAACATATTAAGGAGTGTAGGTGTGATGAATTTCATAAGACTTCAATAAACTAATAGATCACAGGAATTGAGGAAAATTAAAACACATATTATTCATAATATTTTCTACGAGGGGGTGAGGAGGGAGGTGTTTAACACCTATCAGTCCCTCGGTATGGACCTAATTTTCCTGGCTTTTTTTTTAGCAACTTGTCTTACTGCCCGTTCAAGCTATACTCTCATGTAATAACAACGCTAGTATGTTAGGGATGAGTAACGTTACATTTAGAGAAAGAGCACCTGTGTGAGGGAGAGAGTAGAAAACCACCCTGAGTACACTCTATCAGGATTCTAACTCCTATCTCCCGTCACCAGCAGCCCAGTCTATTGCGAGAGTGACGCCTTAAACCATTCGACCACCGAAGTGGGTCCCAGGCTTGTTAACCGCCTCAATAAACTACCCAGCTCCGGGGTGGCACGGGGGTGACGGAGGGGTGTACGGTGGTGGTGGGAAGGAAGAAACAATCCCTCAATGGGTGTAGTGTTCTCATTATTATTTTTCTCCTCCTTCCTCAGTTCATGTAAGTGTGAAATCCCTCATATATTTTTTCCCCCCTTGTAAGTGATATGTTTCCTCCGAATGCGCTACACAATATCCGCGGCCACTAGCCGGCAATATGTTGTCCTCTTCTCGACAACCCGTGGGAGAGAGTATCCCCTCAAACAGTTGAGTCAGAATAATAGAACAAGGACTACATACAACTGAGGGGGGAGGGGCGGGTAACACGAAACCCGCGATACAATTACTACAGAGATGCCCGCCCGCGCTTCTTTCCTAGACTTTACTACCCTCCTGCGGGCTGCTACGAGGAACACAGCGAGGATTAACCATCTAAGCGCCAAACTCACACTACTTTAGTTGTACATATACATTCAACTACCGATTATACGCGGTAATGAAGGGGATGAGTGCGTGGATAGCTAAAAACCATGGATAGTCAGAAAATTTTGTAAAACAAGATATTGTAGAACATTCAATTCAAACTAGTAATCACACATCGTGATTGGGTTTATGAACACATCGTTATATTTCACGTACTAAGATAATTAAAAAACACTTTAAATCAATATACAGTTTACTCCAAATAGACACATCACTTAAAAACGTGTGTATTAATCTTCTGCTTCATTGCAGCTTCTTACTTTTTACTTATCCCGCTATTTATTTTCCGTAACATCAGCATGTGAGATAGGAGCGTGTCCTGTTCCAGATAACTAAGGAGGTCATGAGTTCATTCCAGTGAAGTCCCTCTTGGAGAAACTTTCTGTATCTTTGGCCATTATCTCTTCCCTAAGTATTTATTGATTACAACAATCGGTAGCCCTGTGTTTTCCATCAACGCAGCGTCTTTCAAAACGCATCACCTGCTGCTGACAATGCCACGGTTAATCCGCAAAGCGATTAATCCGGCCGCGGATGTTTGGGAGTTTAATGTAATCTTAGTATCCTTCCGCACCTTTACATTAATGGATAGGGTAAGGATGAGGAAGGTAGAATCTTTGAAAAACACGAATTTAATTAAAAGGATAGGTGGAAGCCATTTAAGGGGATAAAACAACTCAATAAACCTGGTTGAGATTCGAAACCTCCAGTCCTCATCACCGACAAACCAGAGCACGCGTCCACCGATCTGGGTCACGTGGTTTTATTTTACATAAATATACGGTACATTTAAATTATATGTTCGACACAAATGTTACAAAACACTTTTTAAGGGATAGGTATATGAAGGTTATTTATAAAGTAAGTGCACCCACATTAGCTGGGATATAGAACGGCAAAAGAACATGTAGGAAGCCAACCACCATCCAATTCATCCGTCCGGGATTCGGACCCTGAACTCTCCAGCAACATTGGCCTTGTGAAAAGTGAGTCCAACCACCATGAAGCACTTGGCCACCAGTGCCAGGACATACATAGCTTTTTAGATTTTAGACCATCATAGAATACATATTTTTATATCTTCGGAGTAATTGAAACAAGATGTGACACCTTAGCTAAGTCGGTAGCGTATTTGTCTAGTGAACTGTGGGTCCTGGGTTCAATTCCTAACATGGACAAAAAATGTATCATTGGTGAAATGTGGGTTTACCCTTTCACAGTGATGAATTAAAGGCAGGGGTCTAGATGTTGTGTATGCTCTAGATTCAAGTTAGTTTATAAGTCTTGTGCTGATATGATCAGTCGGTTCACAGAGTGCACTCTAAATACCACAATTTAATAAATAGATTGAAACATGACAACAGATAAATGAGAATAACCTCTTGCTAGGCGCAACAACGTGTTTATATTAGTGATACATGAGAATAATCTCTTGCTAGGTGCACTTTAGTGATACATGAGAATAACCTCTTGCTAGGCGCAACAACGTGCTTATATTAGTGATAAATGAGAATAACCTCTTGTTAGGTGCACCAACGTGCTAATATTAGTGATACATGAGTATAACTTCTTGCTAGGTGCACCAACGTACTTTTATTATTGATAAATGAGAATAACCTCTTGCTAGGTGCACCAACGTGCTTTTATTATTTATAAATGAGAATAACCTCTTGTTAGGCGCACCAACGTGCTAATATTAGTAATAAATGAGAATAACCTCTTGTTAGGCGCACCAACGTGCTAATATTAGTGATAAATGAGAATAACCTCTTGCTAGGTGCACCAACGTGCTAATATTAGTGATACATGAGAATAACCTCTTGTTAGGTGCACCAACGTGCTTATATTAGTGATACATGAGAATAACCTCTTTCTAGGTGCACCAACGTGTTTATATTAGTGATACATGAGAATAATATCTTGCTAGGTGCACCAACGTGCTAATATTAGTGATACATGAGAATAACCTCTTGTTAGGCGCACCAACGTGTTTATATTAGTGATACATGAAAATAACCTCTTGCTAGGTGCACCAACGTGCTTTTATTATTGATAAATGAGAATAACCTCTTGTTAGGCGCACCAGCGTGCTTATATTAGTGACACATGTTTGTATTTGGGTTTAGGGGCACTGTTTACTCATTATTTAAGGCGTGGGTCTATATAAACTTGTGATAGTTTCCATTTGCTGACCGATATTTTGTAAATTTGTAGCGTTATTTTTTAAATTGTTTTATTTTACTATAAAGTGTGACCATTATCTACAAGTGACGTAATTCTGTGTAATGAACTTTATTAGCACTAGTCCGTAAACTTGCTGATCCTAATAATTGTATATATATACATACTTGTCATCTGCGCTAGATCAATCGTAGTCTAGTTTGCGGCAATACTAACCTGTACTAATGTATCGTTTCCCAGGAGACGCTCGAATGTACCAATCGCGCACCCTTTCCGTGGAGTTTCTTTACATGTCCCGATGAAATGAGGTGATGGATGATAGTGAATATTATGGTGTGAAATCATTAAAATTTAGACCTTGTTGATCGTTATGATGGTTCCACTTTCTGGAAAAATACCCATGGTACCAGCTGTGAAATCACCTGGTTTTAAAGCCGAACAATAAATGAAAAACAGATTATTAATTTCACATTAGAATTCAAATAAATACCAAATTTTAAACACTTTTTTTATGAAGGAACAGTTTGGTAATAGGTCTATCTATAAAAATCAATTATATACTGTACACAAAATATGTGTCAGAAGAAATTAAAAGTTAAAAAGCTTATTATAAAATGGCATATAGCCAACAAGTAGGCATTATAAACTAAAAATACAATGAGATATTTACAATTTTGTAATAATAAATGTATCTAAACGTGTACATGGAAACATTATAGCTTTAAAAATTATAGGAGAGTGGTAAACCATTAAGGAAAAAACTATCTTGAGTGTGCCCGACCGGGATTAGAACCCCAATATACCCGTCACCAGCAGGACAGTCTAACACGAGAGTGACGCCTTGCATTATTCAACCACTGAAGCAGGTATTTTTTTAAATAATTAAAATAATTTTTGGGCTGTTGGTGTGACCCTGGTGCGTACCTCAGTAAGACAAAATGTTTACAAAATGTTTTCTTTCCGAAGAAGGATTATCTGTATTGACTATTGTTATTTGGTTGGTACATCTGGTTGGCGTATGTATTTTTACTTCAGAGTCAGAAGCGGGTCACCTATTTCTAGGGGTGTACGAGTAGACATTTTTCATTAAGAGTCGAGTTTGAACGAAAATGAAGTGTTTTTTTTTAGTTCAAGTAGTACGAGAAATATTTCAAGTTGAATTTCTGTAATAGATCCGGATGCATAATTCATAAATAAGTACAAACATAATTTGTTTTTAGAATTACAGTTATTTTTTGTGAGAAAAATTTATAACCCCACAAATTCGAATTTTTAAATGAATTTAATATGATTGTAAATATTTTAAATTAGACTAAATGAAATATTGAGGGACTATTTGATAAGGAATTATATCTTAAAATTGAATAAAATTAGAAAATTTCTAGAAAAATATCGAAAATTAAGTTCTTAAATTTTTCGAGTTTTGTCAAAAAAATATTTTCGAATCGGGGTAGTGCAGTTACTATAAACTCGACTCTAACCCAAATTTTTGAGTACTTGCACACTCCTACTTCTTTCTAATTTGCTATTGGCGTGTTGCTCCACTTCTTATTTGCCAGGGTGGTTTCGTTTCTCACGGTTGGTCACTACAACGGGTCTGCAAGGCTCCCAACTGTTGATGACTAAAGAGAGATAAAGTAGAGGGCATTTCAAAAACAACTAATGGGGCAATTGTTTGAACGAAAATTTGAGAACTTTTTAACAAAATCAATCCATCCATCGGTATTCAATCTGAAAAGACGTTTTTTTTATTACTAGCTGCTGTTTGATCTGTAGATTTTGTTGGTTGATATTTATCATAAGTCCAACACCTTATCTTGGTAGGTAACCTGTGAATCTATTCAGCTAAGGGTCCCGGGTTCGATTACCAGCATGGCTGAAAATTTATCGTTGATAAAATTATGGGTTTAACCTTTCGCATTGATAAACTAAAGCTGGGGACTAGGTGTTGTATATGTCCTAGTCTTAGTTGTATGTATTTATGTATGCATGTATGTGTGTGTGTATGTGTGCATGTGTGTGTATATGTGTATGCGTATATGCGTATATGCGTGTATGCATATATGCATGTATGCGTGTATGTATGCATGAATGCGTGTATGCATGTAAGCGAGTATGCATGTGTGTATGTATGTATGTATCTATGTATGCATGTATGTATGTGTGTATGTATGTGTACATGTGTGTGTATGTATGTGTACATGTGTGTGTATGTATCTATGTATGTGTGTATGTATGTGTACATGTGTGTGTATGTGTGTATGCGTATATGTGTATGCGTATATGCGTGTTTGCGTGT
>CABFOV010007198.1:0-11556 GCA_902141375.1 Timema poppense | reverse complement strand
TGTATGTATGTATGTATGTATGTATGTATGTATGTATGTATGTATGTATGTATGTATGTATGTATGTATGTATGTATGTATGTATGTATGTATGTATGTATGTATGTATGTATGTATATAAGAAACAAGTGATTAAGTACTTAGAACATAATGTGAAATGCACAAGTTACCTCAAGATTATAGTTAAATTAAGATACTCTTGACTTTAATTAAAACGTCTTAAGTTGTCTTTTTAGCACCGCGTCTTACTACCCGTTTGGTTTATACGCTTATGTATTAATTACGCTAATGGGGTTTGGGATTAGGAAAGTTATACTTTAAGGAAGTGTACCCGAACTGGCGTAGAGGGAAAGTGTGAAACAATTTGGGCAAAACCACCTTCAGTACACCTGACCGAGATTCGAACCTAGATCTACCAGTCAACGTCTAAGGGAACAATTAATATTTTATATCCGTTTAAAAAAAATTCAAAATCAATCATACTAAACTAGCATCAAGTGATTTTTTTTTTCTTAGAAAACTTTATTTATCATAAAAAAAACACTCCCCAGATACAATTTTGAACAAAATCGTTGACGTATTGATATGAGGACAGTCTACATTTTGGAATTCGATGGTAAATAAAAGGTCAAGTATCCCTCATAATCTTGAGCTAGAAATTTTTCCCTATTACAATCATTCATTTATCCAAGAAAGTAAAAAAGCCTAACAATAGGCAGATATTCACTCATGCATATTTAGAGGAAATAAGTTGTTGTCCATATTGCAGAACTATAAGTATTTGAATTAAATATTGACAAATTTATGACTCAATGTGATTTTCCGAAATAATATTATTGATGCGTTTTGGTATTTAACTCTGACGACTATTTGTTCATTAGAAAGTTCAACACTATGGTGAATAATGACTTAATCAATTGAATAGAACTACTTCGGTGGCCGCATGGTCTAAGGCGTCACTCTCGTGTTAGACTAGACTGCCGATGATGGGGAGATTGGAGTTGGAATTCCGGTCAGGTGTACTGAGGGTGGTTTTTCCAAAATTGTTTTCCATTATTTCTCCACGCCAATGCGGATACTCTTCTTCTAAATTCAACCTTCCTCAATAGCGTAATTAGTTAATATGTGTATGATCTGAACAGGTCAGGTAGTAAGACGCTGTGCTGAAATTTAAAAAAAAAAAGTACATCCGTCCCCGATAATCCAGTCTGTTTCGAACATGATGGCTTAGACTGCATGACCATCTACGTTGGTCTACTACTTATGACGATGTGTGTGTGCTTAGGTGAAAGAGAAATTAGGAGTCCACCCCATCAACAGGTTCCGAGTGACCCTTTAGACGAATCTCATCAACTTTACGACTCAAAACGAAGTTATCCCGACAGATTTTATATTGGTCTACTTTGCACTACTGATATCATAGCGTCTTTATCTCACCCAACCTCTCTCACTCATGCACTATACTCAGTTACAGATTATGAGGGAGCTGCGGACCTAGTGTAAGGTGGGGTTGTAGGAAACGCGAGAAAAGGCCAGTGTTTTCGCTGTTTTTATAGAAAAACTTTTTTTGGCCAAAATAATAAAAATATTTCTTCAGTACAAACATATAGTCTAATTTTCTTCACATGGTAATATCAACCGTTGTTGAATATTTATTATGAGTACAGCGGCATTAGACGAGAAACTTTATTAAAGTAAAGAAAAAGTATTCATTAAATTCGAGGACACCCTTGAAAGATATTCAACAACTATTGTTATTATTATTATTATTATTAGCACCGCATCTTACTACCCGTTCGGGTTATACGCACTTACGCTAATATGTAATAGTAGGGTGAATGTGAGATGAAATGGAGGACCTACAGTTTAACGTGGAATCCGAACCACGGTGGAGGCCTGGCATTCCCCACATTCACAAGATGTCTTGTCAGAGGTGAAGGAAGGGTTTGGTAATCATATAAATCTGTACCGTGACCGAGGATTGAACCCCAGCCGCCAGCACCGAAGTCTGACACCTTACCCCTAGACCGCCAGGTCACCAACAACTATTGATATCATGTGTAGAGAATTAAATTCTATGTTTCTAGTGAAGCAATATTTTATTTATTTTGACCCAAAATCAATGTTTTGCTATTAAAAAAAATCTGCAAAAACACTGGCCTTGTCTCGCGTTCCCTACATCCTCACCTTTGAGATGACCACGTAATCATTATCTTGTCCTAAGGAGTTACGCCTTTCTTCAACGCAAGATTATCGATGTACGCAGCATTTTCTCGCTCTAATTTCTTACCCTCTTGCCATAGCAGTAGTGACCGGGGAGGTTTCTAAACAGATAGCTGGGGAAGAAAGAAGATAATATTCCCTTTATTAGTCTTCAAGTTCCCTCAAGAGTCCTCACCTAATGTAGATGTGACTAGCTCAGTGTTTCCCAAATGTTCGCCAATCACGTACCCCTTTTAGGGCCATGGCGTTATTCAGTCTTTTTCAAACTGGGCTCCGTGGAGCCCTTGGTCTCCACCATAGTTATCTCAAACTCCGTGAGGCAATTTTATAATATTCTTTGTTTCTCACACTATAAAATAACACCAGTAATTATGATTTCCAATTTTTTTCAACTCTGTACAAAGAACATCTGCCATAGGCGAAGACCAATAATGTGATGTTTTCCCTTTGTTTTATACTTTTCTCTCACTCCACGCTAATGCGGGTTTACTTCCTCCATATTCAACCTTCCCAATTCTCAACCCATTAACGTAATTAGTACTTAGGCGTACAACCCGAACGGGTGATAAGACGTGGTGCTAAGTATTATTATGTTTTATACTTGTACTAGTATAAATACCCGGCGTTGCCTGGGGTGACCACGCAATGCACTGTGTGGCTACCCCAAACAACGTTTTTATTTGTTTCATACAGAGAAAAAATCAACACGATTTATTTCTTCTGTCCTAGTTTTTAATAAATAAATAAAAAATCTAGTCACAAACTTAACATTCTGGTTTCGAGAGGCACATGTTTGTGCACAGGGGCTACTAATTTTGAAATTTTTGACTTCTGTGTGTGGTAGATATCAGGAAATGCTCATGATTGCTAAACATACTTAATTTTATTCATTTATATACATGTATAATGTAACTCTCGTTACTTAATGTTCATAATATTAGCGTACCAAAATTTCGTGAGGTCTCCAATATGTATTTTTTCCGGTGCAAGGGCTCCTTAGGATTAAACATGTTTGGCGCCCTTGACTTAATCAACGTATTTCTTACAGATCTTCATAAAATAAAGGAACACATATGGTACATGCTGTTTCTTTTTAAGTATAAACGCTAGAACCAAATTTTAATGAAGCTTTAAGGCTAAACCAAACAAAGCAGTGACAACGGGAAATAAAGGCTCATAAAATTCTGTGACATTATGTAAAACTCAGTGGTGCTTTGCGTATCCCCCGAATAATTCGTGTCCCGCTAGGAGTACGCGCACTACAGTTTGGGAAACACTGAACTAGTGGTACGGGGGGCTATGGTATCACTACAACTTAATGAGCTAGTTGCGTTCATTCACTTTTCAGAGGCTGTTATTGACTTAGACATGTTAGTTCTGTGTAAAACACAGTAACCAGACCCCAGATCTTTAATATATACTGTCCAGTTAATTTTATCTAATGCAACATGCTTATATCTACCTGGGAATCGTATTTGGGACCCTTAGACCAATATACAGACGCACTACAGTCAATTTCCCACTGGGGTGGTGTTAACTGATTGATCTATCAGAAGATTTTTACTGTAAACATTGGTTTAAAGTCGCTAATGTTAAAATATGGATAAATAATTATTATTTTATTAATATGAATTAGAGCTGGGATTTCTATATAGATACATATCTTATTCCTCGCCAATTATATGGTCAGAAAATATAAATGTCAACAAATTACCTTATAAGGGCTACTATATTTTATTTTCATTTCACATATTTTGACATTTTGACATATTTCACGTGATATAACATAAAATTAAGTATTTTGTAAATTTTTACTGTATTTATCTAATTAATGCAAATGGTTGAATCTTTAAACATTGTTTGGGTGGATATCATCGCCGAAAGGAATGCCAGTGAACTATTGTAAATGATAAAATCAAGTTCAGGTAATCGTAGAAATCCCAGCTCTAGTAATAATATATCCTCAATCATAATACTTCACTAAGGATTACTGTATACACTAATTGGCTTTTTCTAAACTACGTAATTGAAAGAACAAAATGAATCACTAAAACTTTTGTTTTTAATTTCGTGGTTGTGGCAACAAGAAATATTAGACTGCATGAAAAAAGAAACTAAAAAGTGTTGTATTCACACTTGTATATTTTTATAATCAGACACAAAAATAACAAATATGTTTTTTATAACTTAGAGAAAGAGCCATACAAATTATTGGTTTCAAAATAAAATGTTTTTATTTTGTAAACATAAGCGCATAAACACACAATCGTGCATCGTCTGTATGACTTCATTAACGGGCTTCGTTTCGTCTGGTTGGCCATCTTAATTTGTGAAGAGAGCGCAGCCTTTTTGAAACTGTCACTTTTAAATCGTTTTTAACAGAACCACAGACACTGGGCCGGTTATTTTCATAAGTAATGTAAAAACTGTTAAAAGAAAAACACGATTAAAAACAAATGGTGTGTTGTGAAAGTTTTTATTGACAAAAGTAACAATTCAACATAATATGTATGGTCTTGCAGATCATATGGTTCGGCGAATGGATACATGCGAGTATATCTGGTAACTTTTTTTGTCAGCTACCGACACTCCTATGGCGATTGGACTTCACATAACGAGCTAAGGTGTCGGACCGCGAGTGGATCCTCCTGAGAGAGGTGTCGAGGGTGTAAGGGAAGTGTGTGTGTGTTTGGTCACACGTGGAGCTGATGTGTGGAGACAGGAATGAACAGAGAGACCGCTACTACTCAGTCCCCCCACCCCCGCCCCCAAAGCCCTCTTGAACACTCTCATCTCATATAATCCACACTCCGGTGATATCCTCGACACTGGAACTACTCGGCCTTGACCTTTGGCTGAGAGGCGTTTTTTGACTCGAAACCCAATCGGCTGAGGATTTTAATCTTCAATCAATGTGATAGTGGTGAAGGATTGAGGTATTTGGAGTTCACTACAAGTTTGGATACATGCGCTAACCACCCAAATTCCGTTTATGAATCTATATAATAGTGTTAAGACCCGCCTCGGTGGCGTAGTTATCTAACGCGCTAGTTTCATGTTGAGCTAGACTGCCAAAGATGGGAAGATCGAGGTTCGAATCTCGGTCGGGTTAACTGGGGCTGTTTTTTCCTAAATGTTCTTCCATTCTCCCTCCACGCAAATACGGTTCGCTTCCTCTATATTCAACCTTCCCAATTCCTAACCCATCAGCGTATTTAATAATTAAGCGTAGGCTTACAACCCGAACTATTAGTAAGATGCAGTGCTAAGTATAAGTAATAGTTTTAGGCTTAATATCTTATAATATGAAAAAAAAACTCCATGGAGTGGGCCCTACACTGACCGAGCGGCCGCCGTCATAAGCGATAATGATAGTGACAACATAATATGTTGATAGAAGGTTTAATGTGGTCATCACAATGAACCCTGCAGCCGTTAATCTCAGTTTTCTAGACCAGAACCACTACTTATGTATTCCAATAGCTCCTCATTTGTCCCCATGAGGTTGAGTTTGACCCCGTTCCAGACCCACTGCTACACATAAATTTTCTGGAAGCCCCGGGGATCGAACCCGGGACTTCTGGACTAATAGCCAATAATTCTTTTCACTAGACCACAGAAGCGATCAATATCTTATATATATATATATATAGTTATTTATTTAACTATCCTGTTTGATATCAAAGTTATTAATGGCTTAAACTAAACGATATAAATGAGGGGACTCATTTTTCAAGCACCACGTCTTACTACCCGTTCGGAATATACGCTTGTGTACTAATTATACTTATGTGTTAAAGACTAGGAGGGCTATATTTATAAAAAAAAGTGTACCCACATTTGCGTGGAGTGAGAGATAAATTTTTTTTTGGGGGGGGAAACACCCGACTTAGATTCGAAACTCTGTCTCCTCGTCATCAGTGGTATAATCTACTGCGAATGTGGTGCGTTAGATCACAAGGCCATGAAAGCAGGTAGGAGACTTATTGAGAAGAAGTGCACCCGCATTATAATTGAGAGTGTATAAGGAAACCACAGTGATAAATCACATTTGGGAAACAACCCCTAGTTCACCCAGTCCTGATTCGAACTTCAACTTCCCCATCATCAACAATACAGTATATTGTAAGCTTGATGCCTTATACTGCGTGACCATTATAATAATTATAATAATAGTATTAATAAATATCCACGCAAACAAGACTCTGGTGGCCTAAGGAGGCGGTGGCCTCAATCTCTCCACAAGGCTACCAATCAGTCACTATTTTTTGTAACAGCCATTTTTTTCTGTAAGAGAAAATCTCCTATTAGGCCTATCATCCAGGGTCCTAGCATCGCACACTGAGGTTTTGATTCTGTAATAGGTTTCACTTTATCGATGCTGATGGTAACTCATTATTTTAGTATATTTATCCAGCTTGTAAGTCAGTCAGTGATGACACAGAGCGTTGATCAGGGTACACCACAGGAGGTTGTCTACATGTTGTACCCTCAATGAGGTGATGATGATGATAGTTATTATGAAGCTGTGGAGCCAGGGTGAGTCTTGACTTAACTTAAGCCTAGCTAACCAAGCCTATGTGACCGTTGAGATCATTTCTCTTAAGGGATAAATATCCAAGGTACCAGCTGGGAATCGAACCCGGGACTCCTACGGTCGTAACCACGTAGACTTACCACTACATAACGGGGTCGGCTTATTATCAATTAGAGAAATATTTTAATTTCGAGATTTTGGAAGCATAAAAGAAAGATTAGTTTTTCATACATATGTCACTATTATTCAGTTTTGGCAAAAACACATTTTTCCAGGTATATTGGCTATTTATTACATTGATGCGTTCCCTATTAACGGCTGCTCCTAAAAGTGGCGCCATTTTGAATGTAAACTGGGTGCCTAATTATCATCCATTAATGGGTTCCTGAGATAATTCCCTGGGCGATATTAGGAACTAAAGTTATTTATGCAGTAATTTTCAATTCTAGACTTTTTATTGCATATGTCGTCAAAAGGTAAAATAAAACTAAAGTCTTGGGAGAAGGAGTTTTTAATATGTAAGGCCAATCAATAGGCATTACTCCTTTTCCTGTAATTAGGGAAAAAACTCTTCAAATTACATTGGCTTGGATCATAGTGGCTCTGTTATACTAATTACATAATTACAGGATCTACGTGGAAAAAAACAACAAACAAAACTGCATAAGGACATTCAAAGATCAAATAAAGTGTGATCAACGGCACAAAACAGGTAAAACATCAACAAAGAAACAACTATGGTAAAAAAGCAACTCACATAAGGATTGCCTCTTCAGCAACTAGTTATTTTAGAGAGTGAGAGAATGAAGTAGTGTTGGTCACCACTGATGATATCGGCAGTGAAGATGGTCAGTGATCGTAATGTCGCAAGCTCTTTGCAAGAGACAATAGGGCGGTAAAAAAGTTAGAGTGGACCATGTTTGCTGTCATGAGGACTGTACTTGGTAAAGTAAAGTTTGGCATTTCTTCATCTGCTCTGACTGTTTAGATGGCTAAAGATTTATATTTTTTTGTTTCTTATATATTTTTAATTGCATTGTGTATTCTAGTCTTTAAAGTTCTTCATAAAATCCATTTTGGAACTTTTTGTATAATTGTTATAATAACATGATATTAAGAGAAACTATATACTCAATTTCGTCTACTTCTGCGATTTTTTTGAAAGTTATTACTATTAAAAATTAAAAATACTTATCGAAATACATCAGAGTATGTTAATATATTTCTTTAGCACCGCGTCTTAATACCCCTTCGGGTTATAAGCTAGTATGTTGTTGATTGGGTTTCCCTTCAATTTGTGTGGATTTTATTCAGAAATAGATAAAAGGTGGATGATAATAGGTGTATTTCTTATGTTAACCCCCTTCATCCCCACCAAACCTACTGGTCTGAATAGTCATGAATTTTAAATAATGTGCTCTGGCTTGTATTATTTTAAAATCACTTTAATGTCTCAGTTTTCATATCTAAGCATATATAAGGGGATTTTTTTTTATCAGTTTAAGGGTAGAATAAACTTTTTCTTGAATCCGATTCTTGATTTACCTATGAATCACGAATCTGAATAATAAAAAACATTAAAATCCTTAACTTACACACATAAGTATCATTTTATTAAATTTTACTCTGCTTATATTGATTCTTATTTGCTACATAAATTTGAAATTGTAACTAAGGGATAAAATGTTTTGTTATAATGTGAATTCACAAATAAGTACCATATTATTGATTTAGAGTCTAGTTGTAACATTTTTTACAATAATGTTGGTCCAAACCACCAATAAGCATTATAATAACTTTTAAAAAAAATTATTCAGACTCAAAATATGAAAAAAACATTGAAAAAACAATTCCTAATTTCGAATCTTAGATATTTTCGTATCTTCAAATCTTGAATATCTTTAAGGGTTTGAGATTCTAAGGACTCTTCGTTATTTTTAACAGGAACTTATAGATTACTTTTCATACAAAAACCGTATTAATAATAGTTTTATTAATAGCGATTTAAACTATAGAATTGTGTCTCAAGCTATATTTTATTTGTATGTTTGTAAAACTTGGTTTAGGCTCTTTGTAGCATAAACCAATAAAGATAACATTTAAAAAGATGTGAGTTAGCTGACTTGGGAGGTATAGTGGAGTTCGGCATTAAATAGCATGTGGTCAATACATTAGTTACAAATTGGACAAACTTATGACATTTACATAGGTATTTGAGGACCATATATGGTCTTTATTAACATTAGTCCATATTTTGTATTAAAAAAAAATCTTTTTCCATGATTTTGCTAACCTAATGAAGACCCTATATGTGAACCTTGTCTTCATGTAGAATCTCATTCGGAAATACATTCAAATTTTTTTAACACCAAGTTTTACTACCCTTCGGGGCTATACGCTTACATACTGATTGAGCTAATGGTTTTAAAAATTAAGAAGGTTGTATTTCAAGGAAGGAAATGTATCTGCATTTGCGTGGAGGGTGAGTGTAAAACCATTTTGGGAAAGCCACCCTCAGTACACCCAGCTAAGATTTGAATTTCAATCTCCACGTCATCGGCAATCTAGAGAGTAGCGCGTTAGACCATGCGGCCACCGAATCGGGTAGCAGTCAAGATAAGAATTGCACTGTAAGGCCTTAAAGTTTATATAATTTACAATTACTTTATTAGATATTCAAAAAACTAGCTTAAAACTTTGTTTTATTAAATTTCAAAGGTTCTAGAAGGGGGAGGGGAGGAACTTCTTCTATTAACATATATTACGTATTCGTAAACAGTGTCCAGTCATTCCCCAGAATGTATCTCGGACTGAAAGATCAAGATACTCAATAAATTTAAATTTTTAAATAAAGTTATTTTTTAAATATCAGTCTTGGAGATGTTAATCTTTCTATACATAAGTCGTTAGCTATTGTGTGTGAATATAGATGGTGGTATATAATAACTACAATAACTATAGTAATAAATAATAATAATTTGAATTTGTATACAATATCTTATAGCTACTTTATGATTATACAGTATTGTCCGATACCTTAGGTCATTCGGTAGCGTGCCTGTCTACTAAACTAAGGGTCCCGGGTTCGATTTCTGGTATGGCCGAAAAAAATTTCATTGGTGAAATGTGGGTTTACACTTTAACAGTGATTTAATGGTCGAAAGCTGGATATTTTGTTTGTTCTAGATTTTAAGCTAATTTATAAGGCATGTGCTTATATAATCAGTCGGTTAAGAAAGTGCACATTAAATACCTTTAATTAATTAAAATGAAAATTACTAAACTAACTTTGATAATGATGATTTATATATCTCAGCTGCAATCAAGAGCATTGTGATTACGATTATGTTCCACCTCTAAAAGACTCTAGATCGAACCCTTCGTGGAGTCAAAATCTAGTCGTTCACGATATACGAAACTAGATTGGGTTCACATTTTAGGAGTACTACAATAGAATAAAACCTCGAATGTGTAATAAAAACCACACTTTAGTGTTAAACACCTGTAATTAGAGCGATGGTTAAAATAAACAATTAAAGCCCTTCCTGCCTCTTATTTTTCCTTCTAGATACCTTCTATTTGTCTGCCGATATCTCCTACTCTTCTATATTCTCCTGTTAATGCGAAACGCTTTTACACTCGTTACAGGTCTGCCATCACGGTGTTCCCGCAGCGGACGGACGGTAAACACGACTTCAAGGTGTGGAATCCTCAGCTCCTGTCTTACGCAGGGTACAAGAACCCGGACGGGAGCATACTTGGAGATCCGGCGAACGTGGAGTTTACGGAGGTTAGTTCACAAGATCGCGCGTTTGGACATCTTCTTGCATGTTCTTGTGTGTATGGTGCCGCAACTATTTGTAATGTATCGAATACGATAATTGTTAAATTGCACATGATTACTAAATTATAATATTGCATTTTAGCTTTATTCAGCAGAATACATAATGCATAGAAAATATAACAAATATCGTTCTACAAACATTACTTCAGTGTTATATTTATGAAACAGTATATAGTAGGATAACAGTTATAGCATTCATGATCTTTGTTTGGTAATATTTTTGTTACATAGTCATAGGATTATTTTATAAAATTATAATATTGTATTTAAATTGTATAAATCAATATAAAACAATGCTGTCGCAAATAAAACCTATATCGTTGTACAATCGCTATTTAAGATTTAGGTTTGTTTATTGATATCAACTATGGAATACAATGTATTTATCAATTTTTAAATTTATAAAATGTTTCAATAGTTATTAACATTTATAATGTTGCCTTTAATTAGGAACAATATTTTAGAATTCACTTCCAGTTGAAACTATTGCACCCCCTTCTTCTTTGTTTTTTTCTCTCTGTTCGCCAGTGGTACGTTTACTGCACTTGTAATTTATCTTGGCCCTACGTTTATTTATGCCTTTCATTCTAATAAGCGTGCGGGTTCTTTCGAAACACAAAACTACAAATTCGTCGATTCCAGGATAGTTACTTTTTATTCTGTCCTTCAATTATGTAAAAACACTGGAACACTGGTTAACAAAGCCTCCATTAAAGTGATTAAATTATTTTTCTGTTTTTATAACACTGTCGACAAACTCTCCCTTGGGTTTCATTAACGATCCCCTCGTGGTTTGAAGGCAGTTCATTCCTGGAGGAGAAGTTTCTCTGGTTATGGTTCCGTACATGCTAGCTTTTTCTGGATACTTCTTCACTATATTATTATTATTATTATTATTATTATTATTATTATTAGCACCGCGTCTTACTACCCGTTCGGGTTGTACGCACTT
>CABFOV010007197.1:0-29863 GCA_902141375.1 Timema poppense | reverse complement strand
GGTAAGACGAGGGACTGAGGTGGTGCTTTCCTGCAAGTTAAACACAGGTAAGACGAGGGACTGAGGTGGTGCTTTCCTGCAATTTAAACACAGGTAAGACGAGGGACTGAGGTGGTGCTTTCCTGCAAGTTAAACACAGGTAAGATGAGGGACTGAGGTGGTGCTTTCCTTCAAGTTAAACATAGGTAAGACGAGGGACTGAGGTGGTGCTTTCCTGCAAGTTAAACACAGGTAAGATGAGGGACTGAGGTGGTTCTTTCCTTCAAGTTAAACACAGGTAAGATGAGGGACGGAGGTGGTGCTTTCCTGCAAGTTAAACACAGGTAAGATGAGGGATGGAGGTGGTGCTTTCCCGCAAGTTAAACACAGGTAAGATGAGGGACTGAGGTGGTGCTTTCTCGCAAGTTAAACACAGGTAAGATGAGGGACTGAGGTGGTGCTTTCCCGCAAGTTAAACACAGGTAAGATAAGGGATGGAGGTGGTGCTTTCCCGCAAGTTAAACACAGGTAAGATAAGGGACTGAGGTGGTGCTTTCCTTCAAGTTAAACACAGGTAAGATGAGGGACGGAGGTGGTGCTTTCCTGCAAGTTAAACACAGGTATAACTCGATTCAGCAGAGTACAAACATAATATATAGGCCTACAGGGCAGGCGGTGAAGCGAGGAGGAAAATTTTCCCTTAGTTATTCTAGGAAAAACTTTTCGTTTTGAATTTTTTTAAATTAACTTTTCATCTGTAAAAAAATCCCGGTATTTAAATGAATTACTTTTTTGCAATATAAGCTATTACAGTTATTTTCTCACATTCACATGCCGTCTACAGTTCTTGGTGGTTGAATGAGTCACTAACGTCGGATTTGGTGTAGACTCAGTTAAATCGTCAATACATCCCCTGCCACTCGGAATTAACAAGCTGAAAATTTAACCGATACATTTTAATCTATTACTGTCAGTATCTTGTTTAAATTTTAATTTCAATGTATCATCAATAATCTAATTAGGATATGTTTATGGTTGACTTGAGAATATACAGGATGTGGCCGAAACAATTAGACGAATTAAATTTGGCGCTACGCCCACATGCTAGTGGGTGGCGTGCCGAAACACACGCCGCTGCTTAGGGCGTTTTGTAGCCCTTAGTGCCCTTTCACACGAGAGGTATATTTGATCACGCGATGTTTTTTGTCACGCGAACATTTATTCGCGCAGTCAATTCTGACGTTGCTTGCAGCCGAGAGGGAAAATCCCGCCCGTTTCCCACTTTCAGTTGTGCTCATGACTTGATGCGGGTTACAAGCGGCTGTTCTAGACCGGAGCCGCGGGAATTGCTCCACACAATCATTTCCCTCCCTGTGTGAGTGAACGCTCCCATTTGAACCAATGTATCTCAGTGGATACAATTCGCGCGATAAAACACCTCTCGTGTGAAAGGGCACGTAGTCGCCATAGAACGTTGGTCGCGAGAAGATCGGGCATTTGCTGTGGAAGCGGTTTGTTTTTATATAACTATTGAATATTTACTCTTCATTTAAAGTGTTAATTTTCAAGTTACTAATCGTCTACAGTAGCGGATTTAGGCTTAGGCCCGTGAGGCCCGGGCCTAGGGCAGCAAATTTTGAGGGGCGCCAAAATTTTTAATTGAAANTAGGGCAGCAAATTTTGAGGGGCGCCAAAATTTTTAATTGAAATAATTTATATTTTAATTACGAGCAATTTATTATTAATTCTATAGTTAATTGTTATGTTAAAAAATAAATGTTTAATTTATACCTGAATTAGATTTCTTATTATTATTGTTATTATTTTCATTATTTTATACACACACACATATATGTATATATATGTTTATATATACATATATATATATATTGTTACAAAAAAAAAGGGACGCCATATCGTCTCGGGCCTAGGGCGTCCTCAAACCTAAATCCGCTACTGATCGTCTAATTGTTTTGGTCCCGCCCTGTACTAACAAATCAACCTGTCGCCCTTCCTACACTCTCTTCAATACACAAGGCTCTAGGAACTGCCTCCCTAACTCAGCAGAGTCACAAGCCACCGATACGAAAAATTGTACGCAAATTTTCATCTTCCATCCGAGGTGGACATGACTCGAGACCACCTCGGATTACCGAAAACTCGGTCTATACGGAATAACACGGGGGAAATTAGCAGAGTAGGGAAGTGGTGGTATAAAGAACAGTCAGACAAGTAGTCATCGACCGCTTCTGTGGCCTAGTGATCAGAGCTTCTGGCCGCAAATTCTGAGGTCCCGGGTTCGATCCCCATCACTTGCAGATTTTAACTGTAAAACACTGGGTTATGAACGTGATCATTTCGTGAGAACAAATGAGCTACTTGAATATAGAAATAGCGGCTACGGTTTAGAAAAACTGATATTAACGACTGGAGGGTTCGTTGTGATGACCACATGACACCTTTTATCCACAGAGGTTGGCACTATCTTCGCTAATAGATGGCAGCCACTCGGTTGGTATGGCTGGATTACGGGCTGACACCATGGAGTATTTTCTTAGTGATAACTGGTAAGTCACAACACAACAAACAAAACTAACAACTAAAAACTACTACTTCCAAAAACTAGCGACTATACACGATACGATGACTGCACAATAAGAACGAATTCGGTAAAATAAAGCATTTCCTAGACAATTCTCAAGAACCATTGTGCTACCACCTCGGATAATACAATCCATCGGATAATTGGGACTCTACTGCTGTATTACACAATCTCACATACTATATTATAGTTATTTACTCGCTCTATGGCATTAGAAACTTAAATGTTCACTTCCGCACTTACAAAAGTACGTCACCTAACCCTAACTTGAACTAGCTCTATCCAGTCCACCTCATTACACCTTATCCCTATCTTGAGCTAGTTCTATCCAGTCCCCCTCATTACGTCTATCCCTATCTTGAGCTAGCTATATACAATCAGTCCACCTCATTACACCTTATCCCTATCTTGAGCTAGTTCTATCCAGTCCACCTCATTACGTCTATCCCTAGCTCATGAAAGCAGGTCGTCTCACCTGAGCTCGGTTCACAGCGGCGGTCACATCTTGCTGCACCTTGGACAAGGTATCGAACTGTTGGCTCAACAGGTCAATCTTCTGTTTGAAAGGTTCCAAAGGGTCTGGCGTGGGTTTGGAAGGTTTTGGGGTTGGGGCCCACATAGCGGCGTATGGCGAAGCGAAGGGTTTCTTCCCCGGGCCAAACCCCCCAGCCACTTCCGCGGACAGATCCTTCTGTTTCTGGATAATATCGGCCACCGTGTCCAACATACTGTTCTTGATGCCTACCATCTCCGAGATGATGGTGCTCACGATGTTGTCCTTGGCGTCCAAAAGGGTCGTATCGGGGGCGACCGCGGGGGAGGAACTGCGGCGAGAGAGTTCGCTTTCTACATCATCAACGACGTCAAGGACGCCATCAAGTCCGGCTACTTCCTTGGGGTTCTCCACCTCTCGTTTCTGTGCTGATGACGTGTCGTTGGTCCCCTGGGGTGCTAAGGAATCGAAAAGCTTATCCAAGAATTCCGAAAGCTTCTGTGAGTAGATCAACGCCGGGTCTATCTCGACCGGAGCAGGCGTAGCGGTCACGTTAAGACTCTCAAACAACTTGTTCAGGAACGCGGTCTTCTTGTCGATGAACACAGAGGGTTCGACAGTGAGGCCCGGTGGGGCAAAGGGGCTCACGAATGAGGGTTTAAGCGCTGAGGAAGGGGCAAAGGGCGACCAGAAGCTGGGAGGTACGATGGTAGGTTTCACCGGCGAGGGTAAGGCAAAGGGTGACCAGAACCCTGGTGGAACTATCGTCGGCTTCGCGGTAGGCGCTGAAAGGGGGATGAACGGAGACCAGAAGCTTGGAGGGACTATCGTCGGTTTCACGGTAGGGGATGCCGCCACCACGTCACCCTCTGAAGGAGGGATGAAAGGGGACCAGAAGCCTGGAGGAACAATCGTCGGCTTGGTGGTGACGACCTCATCCTCTACTCCCACGTCATCGCTCGCGGGGGCTGGGAGGTTGAGACTGTTGAACAGTTGGTTGAGGAACTCCGTCTTCTTATCGGCGAAGGGGTTTGTAGTGGGAGGAGCGACTAGAGCCCTCTTGGAGGCAGCTGTCCCCGGTGCAGCGCTGAGCTGGTTGAACAGCTGGTTGAGGAACGCGGTCTTCTTGTCCAGGAAGATGTCGGGGCCCACAGCCGCTGATTTGTCGGGGAACAGGTTGTTCAGCAGGGCGGTCTTCTGACCTATGAAGTAGTTGGGGTCCACGACAGGAGGGATGAAGGTGGGTTTACTCGGCAGGAAGGGTTTTATCGAGAGGAAGGGATTGAGGGGGTTCTTGACGGAGACGTCACCTTCTGACTCGGGGGCCACTGCTCGCCTCCCGGCTGGAACACAACAAACAAATAAAACTGGATATAGTCTTCAATAATAAGTATCAGTGGGTACGTGGATTAAATGTCAGGCTCATCCAGTCTGGTTTGCTGGTAGCGGGGAATTGGGGGAAGAGGGGGTTCTAATCCCAGCCGGAAGTACGATGGGTGATTCTTACTAAATGGTTTCCTACTCTCCTTTCACGCTAATGTGGGTATATTTCCTTCAAACTCTTCCTTTCTCGTCCCAATGGACACGGGAGGAATCTTTTTCGGGTATTCTCGGCCCAAGTTTATATCCGTGTTGATGATCTCATGACTTCATTTTACATAACTGGTAAATTTATCATAAATAATTATTAATAACTCTTTTCTCAGAACTAAAGTCCCTTTGGCATAAAATCTTACAAATATGTTAACAAATGTTGTTTAAAAGATTAGAGATGATAATATATCAAGGGTCTGGGGGTATAAAGTGCTACGTCACAAAATAGTGATTCTAATATATTAATATTTAAGGTTTTAAAAAATACTCATAAGCCTATATAGTTCTTCTATTGCCTAATTTAATAAAAATTTAGAACTTTGGCAAATACATACAAACTAGGGCTTGGTGTGTGTAGTAGGAAACCTAGAATAATATAACTTTAAAAAAATACAAACATACACCGTCTGACATCACGTTTTCTACAGGGGGAGAGTTTAGAGGAACTTTTTATTCGATTGAGGAACTTTTATTTTACTTCAATCCCAGATCTATAGATATGTAAAATGATCCATTTCCCAGCATCCTATGACTTACCCGAGTATCACAATTTCCAACTTAATATAAAAAACATTACTAAATTAAATTATAGAGATAAATAGGTTTTTTTTGCCCCAAACCCTTCATACACGTCATCTACATATTTTCCACTGCATTAAAGTGGACATTTTTCTCTAATCATTTTCGGGGACAATCATTCTATAATCGCTGATAGCATGTGAAGAAGGTGGCTACCATTTAAATGATGCATAAAGTAGTACAACTTGGAGTCATGTTTTTATATGTTTCAATAAATTGGGTATAAAAATATGTAGTGACAATACAGTAGAGTCTCGGAAACTCGACACTCGATAACTCGGACATTCCATGTAGCTCGACACACACCCATGCACACAGTTGTTGGGCCAGTCATCACGATCCAAGGTCATTCAGCTGTATAACCTCTCAGTTTGTTTGTGTAACCCGAGTAGAACAGCCGTGCTGGTAGATGAAAGTAGTGAACCTAGCCTATGCACGATTAGAACCAAGAGGTTTTAAAAAACAACAACATATAAATACTCGTTGCTGGCTAAAGTGCTCTGTCACAAAAGAGGTATTTTATCGCGCGATGTTTTTGTCACGCGATCAATTATGATGTTACTTTCAAACGAGAGGGGAAATACCACTTGTTTCCTAAGAAAAAATAGAAGGTGTGTCTGGGTACACCCTATAATTAGTTGTAGATTACTTGAAGGTGGTTTTAGATTAAATTTTGCTAGACTACATCAGTATAGCTATAAGATTTTCTCAGGTCTGTGGTAACATTTGACGCATTGTTGCATCGTTTCTTACCAAGTTTATTGAAAGCTAATCCAAATTTGAGAAATACAATCTCACCATCTGGAAAAGTGGCAGCCAACTTAATATATGTAGTTATTGAAAAGTGCATAAACAACATGTTTGTATGTTTATCATGTACAAACCAACAATGTACAGTACATTGAAGGCCCCATTTTTTCCATCACAAACTATTGCTATACAATACATTCTACCTCGAAGTCTCGAGCGATTTATTCCCTCTCGTCTGAAATCAGACATTTCACTCAAAGTATCTCAAGTCGGTGTGCAGTATTTCCCCGCGCGACCAATAATCTCGTCGCTAGATACACGCGACTGTTCTAGACCGAAGGCGCGGGAATTTTACCTAGTGATATTTTCATTTCTTTGTTAGAACGCTCACATTTGAACCATTCGTGCTACAAAAAAGCATCGCGCGATAAAATACCTCTCGTGTGAAAGAGAACTAATAATAAGTGAAAATAGGCAGCGAGGCGTCTACACGCGACAAAGAGCGGATAATCAACACACAGACAGCGATGTGAAGTGGAGCGGGGTGAAACATTTCTATTTGGCAAAATGGCGTTTTATCAAGACTATCACAAAAGATGTTTCGTAGTGAAAATTCTTATTTTAAACGGAAAACCTTGAAAGGGCGAAAAAGGAGCGAAGGGGTACATTAAGTGTGTCAAGACTGGGACTATTCTGAGGAATATCACCATTTGTTTCCCGTGCTAAGGAGGTATTTATCACGATTTGTACGTGTATACAAGGATGTCAATCAGCACCTTTGATTATATTCTCAGTAAAGTCCTGGATGTTTTGGAGACACAAACCACCAACTGGAGAAAGCCTGTGGTCTGGCAAATACCTTGGCAATCAGCAGCTTGACGTCCATCTTGTCGCGTCAAATAGTTGTTGAAAACAAACTAGTACTTTGTTCTAAAGTGGATAGCCCCGATCCTTCTCAAATCGCTGCCTGTCTGTCATGATGAATCATAAGATATGCAGTGGCGGCTCGTGTATAGGCACTGCGGAACTGCAGCACCCTCTATTTCCACTTGATATTATCGATTACATTTAATATAATGAGTCCTTTTTTCTTTAATTATTTATTTATTTTTGTAGTACAATATATATTCCTTAAGCTTAATGTCAGTACTTCAGTAGCCATCCCCCAGTTTATGAAAAAGATACAAAAATCTTTGTATGGAACTGTGTGCTTCACAGTGCCAGCAACGTGGTGTTTGATTGTTGTGCGCATGCGCACATAGGAGGGGGTGAGGAGATGTGATGGTGGAAGGAAGTTTTTTTTTATTCAGCGTGTGTTGTGCTTAGAAAATCGTGTACCATATTCTTGAATGTGATAAAGTGTAGAAGAGTGGAGAATTATATTATTATTCTGCTTCCAGTTATTCTATTTGATTCATTTTTTTTCGGTTCTTTTATTTAACAGAAAGACTGTATGTGCTTGCAGTACTTTCAATAGAGAAAAATTTCCTCAATTATCATCCAGAGATCAAGGAGAAAATGATTGAACTTTATGCGCAAATTAAAACAAGAATAATGGATTTCATTTTTAAATGAATTGATCAAGCTTGAACTGTAACAATTTAAGTTAAAATAAGTAAAAAAGGTTTTTTTGTTAAGATTTTATCAATTTCCTTAATAAATGTTCTTTTTATACTTTTTTTTTCCTATTACACAATTTTAAAACAAAGGCTAAAAATTTTCCAGAGCAGCACCCCCACTAATTCTAGCTACGAGCCGCCACTGAAGATATGTATAAACAATATGACGTTCTCTACGCGTCGCTTCCAGTGTGCTACCCTAACTCTTTAGCATCTGGCATTTGTATTAATTTAATCTGTATACATTTCAAATGCATTAATTTCTATAACAAATCGTGGACAAAACGATTATGCTCGAGGAACAGATTATTCATTTCTACAACGTTTGTATCTGAGTTTATAGACAGATTAAGGTTCTTTCATTTTTCTTTTAAAGTATAAACTGAAGAATTTTCTTTTAAACACAGCCACGCATTGTTTTGATTTGAAATCTTTATAAAGTATCACGGCAGTCGATCTAGGAAGCTTAGATTTAATAATAATAAAAAAATTGCATTGCTTGAAAATACGATGTAGGAACATCAAAAAAAAAGTTCGTATATTTTCTTAGAGGGTATATTCAAACTTGAGAAAATTTAGAGAGGAATATAATTAAATAAGAAATAACATTTCAACAAAATTAATGCATCTTTTATTATGGGTTTATTATAACAAAATCCTAAATTTTTATAAATAAATAAAATATGTACTTTTTATTCATACAATTTACGATTGATTTTGAAAGTTCTTGATAAAAATATTCATATTAAATAATAATACTCACTACCAACATTATATTAATTCTAGCGACATAAAACATTATTTAAAAAAATAAGTAGATATTTTGACGTCTAATGATCTAATCCTTAAACAAATCAGTAGGCGATATTTTAGACCTAAATAGATAGCCTACATTAAGATAGAGATTTTTGTTGTTGTTGATATTTCAAAGAAAGGCTATACTACTAATATAAATTTCTTTAAAAAATCATATTTCTATATGCACATACATAAATGCCTGCAAATATATAGTTTTATCCGTACAAAAACACTTATTTAGAAACCATGAATCGCAATATTTTAAAAATGGTATTTCTAATAAAAAAATCAATATTAATATTAATAATGGATATAGCTAAACTTCTAAACAAATATAAATTTTAAAATATCCTTCACTTTTTATCACAATATTAACTTTAAAGGTCAGATTAACCAACCTATTTCAAATAAAAAGTAAGTGTAAAGCTTATTTTTTATACTAACTAACCCACACCAATGGTTACGTGGTCTAAGGCGTCCCTCCCGCAATACACTGGATAGCCGGTGATCGAGAGTTGAAAACTCAAGTCCCAGCTAAGAATGTTTTCCCCTAAAACATTTCCTACTCTTCATGCAAATGCGGCTACATATATTATAAATTATATCTTCCCAATACCTGCCTCATTAATGTAGGTATGTGGACAAAGCGGATGGAGGGCAATGAGTGGTGCATGCAATAAATAATAATATAATTTAATGTTGGCTTACGATATTTTGATACAGATCCAATTTTAAATGGTTTCGTATTAAAAATCAAGAATACATTATAAAAGCTGTCTCCATGTGATTCATGTTAGAAGAACAACTTAAGAAGATGACGTACCTGTTCCATAGTTCTGGCTGCTGCCGACAGAATAAGCCCCACGCACCAACAGAGTTCCTGCCAGGAGGAACAAACCTAGCGCTAGTATCGAGAAGACCTTCATACTGCAACTATGCCTGACTGGGGCTCTCTGAAACATGGCCGCTACTTGTATGCAGGCTTTATACCAGCGTTTAATATTGTCTGGTGACCATACGGGCTGCTGAGGATTATCGACATGTGCTTTTTCTATTGCCTCAAGACAGCGAGGGGATTAATTTATTAAAAAGATAAACTCTTCAGTCGTAGCAAGGGATTATTAATATAGCTCTTTCATTCATATTCATGACAAGTCATAAACTATGTTGGGATTTGTTAGGAAGGAACTTTTAGGAAATACAAACATATTTTATTGCAGTCAACATTATAACATATTACTTAAATACTAGTATTTTTATATATATTATCTATGGAAAGTGAAAGCTACAGAACACATGAATTGACGTAAAAATATATGAAAATGGTTTTAATAGCTTTTATAACTGTCAAAATTATATCTTCTTATCAAAATCGGACTGTAGCCTCTTTAGTTATTGGTGCATATTGAACTTGTTGGAGTTTTAACATAAAAAACAAAATCTTAAGATACGTTAAAATATTATTTTCATACCTCATAAATATAAATTTAACATAAGCCTTTATAGCTGGCGTAATATTACCTTCTGAAAGATGGACCTTGCTTTCTCATTCAAGTTAATTAGCTTAAGAAGTTCAATATTTCGGTAATTTTGGTTTATAATGTTGAGAACTTCTTTCTCTATGTTATTAAAACACACTGTAATACATTTCTAGAAATTTATTATCTGCCAAAAATGTATATTAAAACAGCTTAAATCATTTTTTTACAAGTCAATATAAATGCATAATACTTTTAACAATAAAGTTTTGTTTCTCCTAAAGAGATAAACATTTACAATCGATGATACTTGATTCAGATCTGATAGTCGAATTTTAAACTCCATAATACTACACCCTTGTTAAGTTAAGGAACATAATTGTTCAATGTTGGCATTACTTTGACGATTATATTTCAATTATTTTCATTGTTTAAATTAAATTGTCGAATTACTAAACAATAGAGAAATCTCATTATCAGGTGTTAGAATCTTACAAACACTTTTAAAAGAATCCAAACTACAGATCAGCAGATACACATTTTCATAAACTACTTCGTCTGTATTTAAACAAATAAGTGACTAGTTAATGAAAGATAATAATTAATTAAAATATTATTAAACAAAGTATCAGCATGGAGTCGGATTCAAGTAGGTTTTTATTACTATTTATGTAATTGCTTGTGAGAGCTTAAAAGGAAAAGAGTAGATGACTTTCGATATTAAAACTGGTTGCAGTTTAATAATTTAAACTAAGAGTTCACATAAAGGTTTACTAGTTATTAGAAAGGGTAAGTAAAACCTTTTTTAGTGTAGTATTTTAAACTGAATTGATGGTTTCTAATAGAGTCACAATAACACATTTAATTTTGAATAATAATGCTAGAGAGTATTCGTGTTATAAGTTAATACATTTAGATAAGTCCAATGCATCCTTCTAACGTCTAAGCGCCTAATTTAGTAAATACAGACATATTTTTTTCCGGTCAAAATTAATAAAAATTCTATATTATTAATATTATTTTATGAAAATTGTATGACTTGACGTATGAATACGCAAAAGTAGATCTAATAACTTTTCTAGCTGTCAGGTAAGGCTCTTCTTATTAGAATTAAACTGGACATGTAGAAGTGTTTATTTTTTGGGGAAAATATAGTAGGAGCGTGTAAGAATGACGGTATCTAACAATAAAAACCCACTATAACTAAGTTAATATATTCATACGTCAAATCATTTAACCTGAATCTGTCCCTTTTGATGGGCATTATCAATGTTTAAAATATGTTTATACTATCTAGACCAAAAGTGCCCAATTCGAATTATATTATTACTAGCACCGCGTCTTACTACCCGTTCGGGTTATACGCACTTACACTAATGTGTAATGGTAGGGTGATTGTGAGATGAAATGGAGGACCTACAGCTTAACGTGGAATCCGAACCACGGTGGAGGCCTGGCATTCCTCACATTCACAAGTTGTGATTAATACACGTCTTGTCAGAATTCGAATTATAAACGGTCCGGATGACACATCTCTTCTCTGGCTGGCCGGATGCCTCCACCCCCTTCATCTATTAAAGCTCATGTTCAAACATAATATACGTATATGTGCCCGTATTTAGTCTTTTTTGTTCACTCAACGGCATAAATAATAATTACTGTACATTCAATTCTAAAACAACCTGCAGCACTTAAAAAATGTTTTAACTAAATTTATTTTAAACAATTTAATAAACATAATACCCGCCTCGGTGGCGTAGTTGGCTAACGCGCTTGTCGTGTTGAGCTCGGCTGCTGAGGACGGGGAGATCGAGGTTCGAATCTCGGTCGGATGAACTGGGGGTGGTTTTTCCTAAATGGTTTTCCACTCTCCCTCCACGCAAATGAGGGTTCACTTCCTCTAATTCAACCTTCCCAAATCCTAATCCATTAGCGTAAATAGTACTTTAAGCGCAATCCGAATGGGTAGTAAGACGTGGTGCTAAATATTAAATATTATTATTAATAAACATAATTTTATCAAGAAGTATAAATACGTTATGTAATAATATCTAAATTATGTAAACAAACCCATCAATTTAATGGGATTTCTTAGCTTTAATTTCAAGCGACAGTGTGTTGATATCTGAAGTAAGTTTGTACTGAATGCAAATCTTCGTCCGTGATGCAAACGTTTGTTCGCAAATGTAGGTACAGAACTACCAAATATTTCCTTGCATATTTTAATAAAGCGGCGAGTTTTTCACCACCAAGACACTTATAAAAATCCACAAGATTTCTCGCTGGCTATAAAGATTTGGTCGTGATAATACGTTTTATCCTTATGGGGAGTAATACGCGATACATGTGTAAGTTAGTATTTTCAATTCAACATAAAAACCACTAAAATAAAGTTCACATTGTCTTTATCGTACATGGGTCGGAGAAAATCCATTCGCGGGCAGCATCCAGCCCGCAGGCCATATGTTGGGTACCTCTGGTCCAAACATTCTTCCAATGTACTCACTGATATGTGGTAATGAATGGCTGAATAATAATAAAAGTACTTATATAAACATTTGGGTTTGACGTGGACAAGCATTTATTAAGTTGAGTAGGTTCTATTTGGTATTTAATCTAGATGGATTTTTATATAGTACTAGACCTACTATTATTATTTATACAAATATTATTCAATTTTATTTTAATGCAGATATTTTATTTTCCTTTCTTTCGCTGATGAGGAAAGTACAGGGGGAAAAGAGGGAAAGTTCAATTTTAAATTCTGTCAGACAATAATGACACCTTTCTAATACACATTAGATTATGGTTTAAAAAGGTCTTTGTCATATTTAAAATAATTTTCAAAAAGGGTTGGGCTCCTTGTGGAGTTTGAGATTTAATGTGTTTTTCCCCATTAACCTTCTTTTGGTTTCCCAATGTATTTATCATAATTTACATCCAGGTTTCACATCTGATCAATGGTTTTTGACCGAATTTGAGTCCTTATCGTCATATTTTAATTTTTTTATTAACACCGCGTATTACTACTCGTATGGGTTATATGCCTATATACTAATTACACTAAAGGCTTAAGAATTAGGAATGTTTATTAGAGAGGAAGTATACCCGCATTTGCGTGGAAAAAGAGTGGCAAACCATTTAGGAAAAGAACCACCCTCAGTGCACTCGACTGGAACCGAACCCCGGTCTCCCCGTCTTCGGCAGTCTAGTCTAACACGCTTATCGCTAGAGAAACGAGTAAAAGTTGCCTGGATGATACAATACGTGATATTTCTTATTCATACTATTATTATTATTATTATTATTATTAATACAAATTTCCAGTACCTTAGTTTCACACCAGGGAAAGACTCCGTCACTAAAAGGTCCGACAGCTTGCCGCGTCAACCAAAGAGTCCAGGATCGAGTCCCGATAAGATTATAAGCTATCATTGTGAAATATGGTGTACTTTACTATCAGTAAATAAACGTCCTAGGCGTCTTGTATCCGTCCTAGAAATATTCAGGCCAAGTATCAAGTAGCCATCATATTTCTAGCTAATAAACGCGCGTGTTGCCTCAAGGAGGAAATATATTTGGAGTAACATGTCTGGATACTTGTGAGTCTAGGACTCCACCTTTGTGCTCATTACAAGATAGTTAGCTAACCTACAAATAAGCTGATTTATAATGATCAAAAATCACATCCAATTAATTTAAGGCGTATAACCCGAATGGGTAGTAAGACGCGATGATAAAAAAAATAGTTAAACTTGTTTCGGTTGTCGAATAACCTAAGCCGTCGCTCTCGCAAACTGCCAATGAGGGGGAGATGCTCCTTCCACGCAGATGACGGTGCACTTCATCTTAAATTTCACCCTCCTCATCCCTATATCATAAATGTATAATCCGAGATGTTAGTAAAACGTGGTGCTAAAAAAAAAGTTAGAAATGAAACCTGAACACGGCAATAAAACCACTCGGGGTCCTTGTCTTAGCGAAGAAAGGGTCCCGGGTTGTCCCCGTGTCTAGGTCGATTCTCAACTAATTTAAATTTATTTAATTAAGCCTATCTATTGACACATTCGTACACGCTTCATTGTCCACCTCATGTAAGCCTATAAGCATGAAATATAATATTGATTTATTTGGATTTATTTACTAAGCCACTCTATAAAATGGTTAGGCTAAACCCACTACCTAGAATCTATTTTGTCTCTGTCCCTTTTGACTGCTAAAGACTCAGTGTCCCTCTTGACTCGAGTCCTGGGGGACGAGTCCTGCAGCCCTGCAGCCCTTAACAAATCAGAATCCTGTCACCGTTTATTTTCAACTATCTCCAAACTACTATACCAAGGGTCTTCCCGTTTTCTCCAGCTTCCACTAAAAACAGTGTTCAACACACAATACCTACAGCTCGGAGAGGAATTCTTGAAAACAAGCTATTTCGATATAGCCTAGTATTTTTTTTAAATACTATAAGACAGACATTGTTCCCTTTGTCCTGCCATTCTTAGTCCCAGTATGCAAGAATGAGGCTGAGTGAAACAGAAGGTATATATGAGTAGTATGTGAGTTAGATAGATTAAAACTTTTTATTCAACAAATTTTATGAATAATAAAATTACAATAATGAATATATATATAGTATATATACATTATTGTATTTTTTTTGTAATGAATATATATATATATATTCATTATTGTAATTTTATTATTCATAAAATTTGTTGAATAAAAAGTTTTAATCTATCTAACTCACATACTACTCATATATACCTTCTGTTTCACTCAGCCTCATTCTTGCATACTGGGACTAAGAATGGCAGGACAAAGGGAACAATGTCTGTCTTATAGTANTATATATATATATATATATAGAAAGAGACCATTGGTGACGCAGCGCCGGACGTATGAACTCAAAAGTTGCCCCTAAACACGACGGTGGGGGATAAAATATTACACTCGCCCCTTATCGGGGTGAGATCAAACTAAAGATAAGAAAATGCCTTAAGAACTAATGAATTTATTCATGAGGCCTAGCCCCACAAAACTTAAATAACAACCATCTTAAATATTAGAAAAAATTCACTATAAGCAAGCTTAGCCTAGATCGGGGGAAAAGGTTTAAAAGCTTCAACAGATAGGGTTTTGTCACTATACACGGAGCATGACTAAAAAAACTTTAAAAAAAGCAAATCCCTGAAAAAATACTCAATTAGTTAGTTCATAAGTTCATCTTCCCCTCAGCTCCACCTATTGTCTCACTCAGTCTCGTTAAGTTTCAAACCGACGCACGAGTGGTTAGATGAAGAATCTTGCTCCAGGCAGTGTTCGCTCTGATGCTGGTATATCGAGGACTGAGCCAGCGACAGCACCTCACGCCGATAAGAGAGACCTCGAGGCCTTCAAAGCCTTCCTGATGGTGTTGAGACACAAGTATAGACACCAGCCTACCATCCTGCACGCCACCATCAAGCTTCTTCACCTGTATCAACCAGAAGATGGCCCGAGCGTCTATCTCAAGGCGAGTCTAGTTCTGCCATTCTGATCAATCAAACAGCACCGGAGTGTACACGCCTTTAGTTGGGTTTGTCGGTGATATGGAATTTGGGGTTCAAATCCCGGCTGGATGTAGTGAGTGTGGTGGGGCAAAAACCTATAGAAGCAGAAATTTCCTTGAGGTGGAGTGAAAACTCACCAAATGTACATTCTATCGTGATTAAAACCATGACCTTACTCAGTAATTGACATATCAGACTAGATTAGCCTGACACTTATTCCGTGGGACCACCTATGTGGATGCGACATAATTATTTGGCATCTAGTTGATTTGTTTATCATATATATCAGTTGAAATGATATACAGCTCTTGATTACGTCTTTAAATAGTAGCTCTATCTATTGTGTTTTTGTAGTGTTTGGAAGTTCTGTGTGTTCTTCTTGGAGATATGGAACCAGAACTTTTGCGATACCTGATCTCTATCATCCCCCCTCCCAACCATTCAACTTCTCTAACAAACAGAGTGGAGACTTTGCTGGGAGCTTCACTCTTACATACTCCTCAACTTCATGTTAGGTATGTACTCCTCAACTTCATGTTAGGTATGTGTGTCTCATGTAATCAAATGTCTTCAAATTATGATGTATGAATGTTGATTAAAAGCTGTTTAAATACATGCATGGTATAATCAACTAACAATGGTTAACTGTACTATATGTATCTATTAATGATGAATGATTGAATGGGCTATTAATATAAATGTATCCAATCAAGTATGATCAAATGTGTTGTAGGTATCGATCGATATGTATGGTGTTTCTTTTTTCTAGTATGAAGCACGATATGACATATGAAATACGGTCTACTATCTTATAGGTCTGATGTATGACTCTAATAAATGAACGATGATCAAATGTTCAATAAGCATGATGCTATCATGTCTAGGTTTACCATAATATTTTCCTCTTAAACTTAGACACTCTTAGGGGTTTCTGGAAGAGAATCACGATGCAGAGCCATTGGCGTAAAAGGGGAAATTATCACTAACACACTTTTACAAGCTTCCACCCAACACCCCATTTCTTACCAATCCAAAGGACGCTTATGATGTCATTGGGGATATAAATTTTTGAAAATTAATTCCCATTTAAATCTATTTTTGATCATTTATTTAGATGAAAACTGAAGACAAACTTACTGATAGAACTATACTTGAATGTACTACAGAGAAAAGTATGAAAAGAAAGATGAAGTTATAAAGCATAGTTTATTATAGGATAGAAGATTTAACAAACTTAAAGTCTACAGCGAAAAACACAAATTATTATCTGGTTGAAACCAATCTTATTTTTTACTAGCGTGAACCTTTTTAATAAAACTCATTGCAACTTATGTCAATGTTTATTTTGCAGTACATTAGGCATTTAACTTTTGATTCTGCTATTCTTCCTCTTTCTTGAGACCATACATTGTTCATCATTGAGAACACCCATTCATCTGCCTGGTAGGCAGAAAATATCCTACACAACTCGGCCGAGGATGGATAAAGAAATGTTCTGGTCTTTGAAGTGATTGAATAGTTGAACCCACTTTTATTCACAATTTAAATTTGTAGTTTTTAAAGTATCACAGTTTGAAGACCAAAATGCCTTGGCAACTACCACTTCATCAAATACTTCACCAAAGCTTATTGCACCATTTACAAGTGTTTTATTGAAATTTTCTGCTTAATTTTCAATTTCGGCCCATACAATCACACTATTTTTTTCATACAGACAAAAGATTCTGCTCCACTGAAACTATTTCCCATAGTTCAATGTAAGACACACATCGATTATAAAAATTTGTAAACTATTTCATAACTATATCAACATTAATGTTTCCAGACTCCTCTAGTGCCTTGAACATGTTTTTATTTATTCTTTGCTCCTTGTGGAATAAATATACTATCCCGCCTTTCTTCAAGATTTGTTTTCAATTTCCTAAGTTCGATAACAATATCAGTTGCACTCGCTTTGGTTTTCTATATAGTCAATATTGTTTTGTTAAATTTTCATATTCTTAACATTTTTCTTCTTACCGGGACAAAATGATAAACCGGCCTGTACCCCGGGAATACACCTTCAAACCGGGATGTATGGTAAGCTTAATCATGTATGAAGTTTGTGTGTGATCAATGAACGATAAACAAATGTTTTCTAAATACGGTGTATGAATAATGATTCAGTGTTGCTTAAATATATTAACTTACATGGTATGATCAATGAACAACGATTCAACGCATTGTATGTATGTTTCACGAATCTGATGAATGTAGGATGATTAAATGTAGAGCTCTAGAGAAAATGAGGGATAAAGATTCTCAAGAAGAGCTGTCTTTTAAGAGAGAGGGTTGTTATCCCTCGCTGTGGATTCGGGGGTAACTGGTTGATGTCACGATGACGATGACGTTGTGTTCAGACACGTGTGGGCTTTGCCGGAGTGGCAGGTGCAGACCATCTCGTAGAATCACCGGTGATAAGAACAAGCAGATGGGAAGAGTGGAGAGGTAGGAGGAAGGAGTCCCGGCAACGTGAGCCATGGTGGGAGGTAGGAGAGAGCCCGGTAAGGGGGTCGTGGTGGGAGGTAGGATAGAGTCCCGGGAACGTGAGCCATGGTGGGAGGTAGGATAGAGTCCCAGCAACGTGAGCCATGGTGGGAGGTAGGATAGAGCCCGGTAAGGGGGTCGTGGTGGGAGGTAGGATAGAGTCCCGGGAACGTGAGCCATGGTGGGAGGTAGGATATAGTTCCCGGCAACGTGAGTCGTGGTGGGAGGTAGGATATAGTCCCGGCAAGGAGAGTCGTAGTGGGAGGTAGGATAGAGTCCCGGCAACGTGAGGTGTGGTAGGAGATAGGATAGAGTCCCGGCAACGTGAGTCGCGGTGGGAGGTAGGATAAAGTCCCGGCAAGGGGGGTCGCGGTGGGAGGTAGGATGGAGTCCCGGCAACGTGAGTCGTGGTGGGAGGTAAAGGATGACGGTGGAAGGAGAGGGAGTTCAGACAAAATTTCTCTTTACAAAACACGACAGTTTATTAGCTCTTTCAAACGGCGCACCTGGGTTGGGTAGCCACTCTCCGACTGGCTTTTGACCGAGGAACCACCGTGCTAAATACCCTCCACTGCTGCCTGGCCTTGTCCAATAGAATAAAAAGGAGCTTCCCATTGGTGCGATAAAACGTGAGCAATAGTGGCCGCCAAGCGAGCCAGTAGAAAGAGGAGTTCTCATGGGCGCTGAGTACAGTGGGGAACTCGTCATGGATGGCTTAGAAAACATGGACTGTGGAGCGGTCAGGGCAGTAGAGGGGGTGGGTGGCGCGGCCTGTGAAAATGCGGAGGAAAGACACAAGGGTCAACTGAACAGTGAGACACAACAGGGTGTACAGTTTCAAAGGCTTACAAGAGTATGTCTGGGTGATCATACCTCTTAAACATCCGTGCTGTGTAGACGGTCGACAATGGAAAGGGAGGCTGTCATACCTGTCAGGGCCTGATCCAAGGTGTGGGGAATGTCCTTTCTCCGATGAGGTGTGTTAGTGGTTAAAAAGTATGCACGATGATGAGACGGTGCATATATCATGCAACTGCATTATTTTCAAGGATGAAAAAGTGCAATATTTAATACTGTATTAGAGATTAAGGATGAGTCTTGTAGTATTTAATAGTATAATAATTTACCCTTGTAAAATATACTAGCAGGCCAATTTTTGCATTTTATGAGAGGAGGATGAGGAAGGATGAAGGGTTAGGGAAAGGAAGGTTTCTTGGTCACACCTCATTCTCCCACACCCTTAGTTTTATACCTTAGGTTTAATTTAAGAATGAAAAGGTTTACTCATTTTACACTGAAGAGTGGGAATCTTACCTTAACTGTTTACGCTATGGCACTATCTTTTAACGAATAGGCTTCACCATAGTGTAACCAAGCAAAGTAAGCGTTCAACCTTCCAGGGTAAAAGGAAGGAACAACTTAGCTTCAATAGTACCCTGCCAATATATTTCCCAGAGTACTGCCGACAATCGATGCCCAACACGAAAACTGCCCCTGCAAAACCAAAATGTCGACTACTTCACTCTCACCTTCAAGAGCAACCTTCGATCCTGTCGTTGATCCTGACGGGGTGTACCTCATGCCGGGATTTTCCTCCAAGGACTACGATCTGTTTATTATTGAAGACGCTGACATGAGTTGGCTTGAAGGACAAGGATCCTTAATGAATAAACAGGACTCGCCATCTAAGTCCCAAAATGGCGATACCAAGACCAAAGAGCATGTTTCAGATCCTCCAATGAAGAGAGAAAGTTTGCTGCAAGATAGCTCAAATCAAGTATGATACATATGTTACTGAGGGTTTGGCATGATTCTTCTATTAATGTATCAAGTACATTTATTTATTTTAAGATGTAGGCTATAGCATATTATTTTGATTACTTTGTTCAGGTATATTCCAAACTTGAAACTCGAGCATCACTCAAGGAGACGATTGTTAACTACAAAATATTACCAGAATGCACGAATGAATCAGCAAATGAGAATGGTAGGTCTAGTACTTAGCCTTAAGTTAATACTTGCACTATCATTATTCAGGAATTATATTTATTAAACGCATGTTTTATTCATAACCTCTTGGATGGTACAATAACTTCACAGAATGAACGATCATTTTTGTGTGATAACATAGTAGAGTAAATATGCCAAATATGGCCCTTAGACTAATATGGGTCTCCTGTCATTTTTAACTTAATTCATGCTGTCATATTTTGGTTCACATCATAAGTCCTTCAACGAGAAGCAAGCAGTGACTTTCTAAGTTTAGAACGGGAAAACCAACATTTAATGTTTTTACAATAAAATTATCAATTTCGTTAATTCTGAAAGTTTTCTAGGGTTTGATTTCAATCCGTATAAACATTTGTAGTTATTATATATAAGTTAGAATTTCTGAAAGAACATTATTTGAAGTATAAAACATTAATAGCTCATAACGAATTCAGAGGTATGGTTATTGTATAAAAATTGCGATATCTTATATATTCTACCTGCTTTCTATGAACCCCATATACCAGGATCATGATCAACGTAACGTTCACTTAAAGTTAATTTAACTTATGTGTGATTACGATTCATGTAACTTAACGTAACAACTCGAACCAAACATCTTCATTCTCGAGTATGATCTGTGATTTGTACTAGTTGTACAGTGATGATCTGTGAATGTTTATAGTTTTCAATCTATATAATAAATATCTATTACTAGACTTTTTTGATAAATTTAGCTTTCCTATTTTAGTTTAATTGTTTGTTTCAATGTCTGATCACTAGAACTTATGCTAAAGACATTGGTCATAAACCAACAAATGAATTACTAAATAGCCCTGTTGACGTCACTCACATAATGATTGGCTGACTAGATGACGTGATACCCTCCAAGTAACGTTCACTTAAATGTAGTGATTTAAATGAAAATGTTGTATTGTAAGCACAAATCATATGTTGTAAAATAATGTTTGTATTTTGCGTAATTTTCTTGCCTTCTTTTACGTAATTTGCGTAATTATTTTGCATAATTTTCTTGCCTTCTTTTACGTAATTTGCTTAATTATTTTGAAGGTTGAAATAGGTCTCATTTTTAGCATGTTATTTGGAATAGTGTAGCATGGTATTATAGTAAACTATATCTTGCAGATGTCACTGTTAAAGTCACAGCGTAAAAAGTGGAATGAGGACGCCATGGTAAGTGCCATTTCTGCAGTGATAAAGAAAGTAACGGAGTTAAAATAAAAAGTGGCCAAAGCACATAATGTGCCAATATCGATACTATATCGGTATAATAATGACACCTCTCCTGATCCCAAATAAATTGTGGACTACCTTAGGAAGACAAATTATTTTGCCAAAGGAAATTTAGAATAGTCTGTTTCAAAACTCTATTGATATGGACATGAGGTACTTTGGTTTAACGGCTGTTGATGTTCATCGCGTAGCTTACCAGTTGGCCTTAAAAATGGTATCTCACATACATTTTCTAATTATAAAGCGGCACCCAGTGAAAAATTGTTGAAAGTGTTTTTAAGCCATCGCAATCTCTCCATGAGGTTGCCACAGTGCTAGAGTGAAGACATTCACTCCGGAGAATGTGGTGAATTTATTTTCTATTAACCAGAAATGGTGATTCGCCATTCCATTTGCCTGTAAGATTATATAACGTTGATGAAACGGTCATTACCATAGTACAGGACACACACAAAAGAGTGGTGATCTAAAAGGGAAAGAAATAAGTAGCTGCTCTAACATCTTCACTTATGCACTGCGATCACATGAACAAATGCAGCAGGAACATTTGTTCCACATCTGTTAATTTTCCCCAGAAAAAAATATGAAGCCTGAGTTAATGGATGGGGCACCACAAGGCGCAGTCTCAGCTTGCCGTCCTGCTGGACATAAACACATACTTACTCAATCGTTTCAACATTTCCTGAGAAGTGTCAGGCCTACTGAAGACGACTCAGCTGCCTTATCCCCAAACAAAGAACGATGATGTCATTGATATGGCAGGAAACAACTATGTTCAGTTGATCTACCCTCCCCCACACTCAACACACAAAATGCAGCCCCTCGATGTGGCTTTCACCAGGCCATTTAAAATCTACTACACCCGGGAAATATACAACTGGCTGAACAATTATCCTGGGCGTGTGGTAACACACTACCAGGTGTCAGCATTGATTGAGAAAACCTATCTGTGGGCTGCTTCTGCTGTAAAATCTGTCATTGGTTTCAGAAAGATTGGTTTATGTCCTCTGAACAAAAAACATCTTTCGAAATCATGAATTCTCTATTCATGGTCTAAACAATGAAGTTGTGAAGGAAGAAGTTCCTGCTCAGAACACCACTGAATCGCCTTCAACAGTCGTCCTTCCTACGGACATTAGTCTACTTCCTACTTTTCACAAAAAAACACTAAATAAATGGGTGGCCATCAAGACAAGGGACATCAGCCCTCATCAGTGGCTTTCCGTACAGGAAACACGTGAAGAAAGCAAAGTGAAATGCTTCTAAACAAGCATCAGAATAGCCTGCGAAGAGAAAATTGGTAATGACTGAGAAGGGCGCAGCAAAAATATATGCACGGAGGAAGAATGTAAGGTCCGACCCATTCGACTCAGAATCTGACGTTGACAACCCCATAGCCATCGACACAGATGCAGATAAAGGACCCTGATCAAGACAGTGGTAATGGCGCTGAGTGTTCCTACTGCGGAGGAATCTTTTCCTAAGACAAAAATGGGGAGCAATTGGTCCGGTGCACTCAGTGAAAATTGTGGAGTCATTCTGAATGCACATACAATTCAGGACAAATCAATTTTATTTGTGAGAAATGCCTGAATGGCTAAACAAAAAATTTATTTTCCACAATTTAAAATGGTTTTTGGTAGGGACTCTTAATAGGTCATATATCTTCCCAATGTGGGCCACTGTGTATTTTCAAATAGTGTAATATAATTACAATGCTTGTGTTAGTGTATTTTTTTATGGTCTTATCATGTACAAGAAATAATATTGAAGGCATTTAGGCATTTTTACTATTTAAAACAAATCAGAAACCGGAAACACCTCTAATTAAAAAAAAGGAACCCATATTTGGCATGTTGCTTTATAAACGCTCAGCACTTGCTATCAATAGTTCATACCAAACGCCAAGTTTCAATCAACTTGGTTTGTCAATCAAATTTCAAACCTAAAGAAGCTTTAGGTGCTTTTGGAAACCAAACAGATTTACCTTAATTTTCTTACGAATGGACATACCGGGTATATGACAGATATAAAATGCTACTAGATCTACTTTCACGTGTTCGTACATTAGGTCATATAATCTGCAACTGTTACATTTAATAGCTATTGTCAAGTACAAGTACCTATATGATAACAATAATAGTAACATGTCATTAGTGTCAACCGTGAAATAATATATTTGTATTTTCTAAAAGTTCCTTCATCACAAACGCTACTATAGTATGGGTTGTTTAAAACATACTGCGCGCTATATTTGATCTTTTATGTGTACAGTCAAATTTTCATAGGCAGGGGCTTTTAGTAAATACAAACATATTTTTATGCCAAATTTGATAAAATTTTACTACATTATTATTGTTAATTTATAGTTATTGATAATATCTATTAAAAAAGTGACATATATTGTATTGTTTGATTACTTTGTTAAACCCATACACACATTCATGAATATTAGTTTGATTATATCTTAATTTTAAATAAAATTAATTATTCTTTTACACATTTTAGCAATAGATCCAATCCTTCAGAGCGAAGCAGAAGAGTTAAAAGAAGCACTCGCGAACTCGTGCGAAAGTTTCCAGGTGGTTCGTGACAAAGATAGTCAAGACGATAGTGATCGCTACAGTGATTCGTCTCGGACAGTGACGAATGCGGGGAGCCAAGAATCCAGTTATAAGGGAAGCAGTGATCTTCAAATCGACGAAACCTCAGGGAGTGATTATGAGTTGATAGACGACACATCTCTTAATATCAATAGTAATAATGATAATAATATTGTTTCAAATATAAGGATCGTTAAAGAAGATGGTATGGAGATGATAAGAGAAAATGAATTCGCCACCAGTCTATCACCTAAAAATGGTACTTGTGAAGATCCTTCGATGGATAAATCTGCATCTTCTCCCGACACGACTCAAGCGTGTGGCTTCACACCTGAACGACGCAGCAGCAAAACAAAACTGGAAGACAAGGTCAACGTTACACCTGATAGATCAACGGATCTCGACGATGTCGCAATAGATGATACATCTTGTGACAAGACAAATTCTCACAGCACAGATATAAACCAGGGAAAAACACGGAGTGAAAATAACATCTTTGCGCCACCTTCTTCCCTTGTAGCCATGGAACATATATCACAGCCCTCGCAACCCTTGGAGGAACAAGTTGAAGGAAAGGGATGTCTAAATGACGAAATGTCCAAACGTGCTGACCAGATGGATATCACAGCTGTTGATGATGACGTGAAATATAAGGAAAATAATCAAGAAAATGAACCAGCAATTGTTGTTGAGGATGATAAGTCGGTAAAGACAAGTTCAGCTTGCCTTCAAAAGAGGGTAAACGACGAGGATTTAGAATGGACTGTTGAAAACGTCCACAGAGTGTTTGACTTTGAAGTAAAGAAAGAGAACCTTCTTGACGTTTCCTCGGACGAAAGCTGTTCGGATGATAACAAGGAACGCAATGTTCGGATTGTTGCTACGTTTGATTCGAAAACAAATGAGCCTGGGAGAAATTTTCCTAATTTTGGATCCCGGGCCAAACGTTCCAAAGGGTACTACGGGCCATTACATGACCAAACATCTCATGGCCGTAGACAAGACCTCAACACTTTATCAGAAATGCTAGAAACGCCTGAATGTGCCAAGTATGTCTATAAATCTGAAGAAAACAAAACTCTGAAGACAGCAGATAAAAAGACACCCATAAAAGAACCAGGAATATCGCTCAAAGGAAGTTCCTTTCCTGATTCACAACACAGGATCCAGATGGAATCCAAAGACAACCAATACGATGCTGGGACATTGAAAGGCGGTGGGTGCTTCCAGTCTTATAGTTCCTTCCCTTCCCGGATTCCAGGAGGGTTCACTGGGACTCCTGTCTTCAACAGGAGGCTGGTCCTCTACAGACGTCCCAGGAGTATGTTTGGGAAATGCATGGTGTCACCGGCGGCTCATGTGATGGTGAGAAAAAAACATTTAGGATCCATTTTGAAAATGTATTTATACATTTAGTATATAGTGTGCCTGCCACACGATAGTAGATATCTCACAACTATTGTATAATGTGCCTGCCACACGATGGTATGTATCTCACACTAGGTAGTTATCTCATAGTTACTAGGTGACCTGGCGGTATAGGGGTAAGGTGTCAGACTTCTATGCTGGCGGCCGGGGTTCGATCCTCGGTCCCGGCAAAGATTTATCTAATTACCAAACCCTTCCTTCACCTCTGACAAGACATCTTGTGAATGTGGGGAATGCCAGGCCTCCACCGTGGTTCGGATTCCACGTTACACTGTATGTCCTTCATTTCATCTCACAATCACCCTACCATTACACATTAGCGTAAGTGCGTATAACCCGAACGGGTAGTAAGACGCGGTGCTAATAATAATAATAATAATAATAATAATAATAATAATAACATAGTTATTGATACTCGACCAACAGGTATATCGATACTCGACCTGGTTGCGAGATGAGTCAAGACCGCAAGAGGTCATTGGTCGATACCTCTTCCAAGTGTGGTTTTGTTTTGTAGCACAGGATGCGTTTCCCGACCAGGTCCGTGAACCCATCCTCTACTAGAACCGCTCGAGTGGTCGACATGTCAGCGAGAGGTTGGACGCCGATCAGGTCACCGGTCAGAAGGTGCGCGTGCTGGTTGCATCTTTAAACGTTTTACCTGGAAAAAGTTTTTAAAAAATACAGTGAAAAAAGATGGGTATTTAATACCAGGTCGGTCGGATTTTTTTCAGAATCTACACGTGTGGTCAAAGTGTCGATCCCAGGTTTTTGGGAGCGAGAGGCGTCCCAGACAGCGTAACCAACCTTACAGACACTGAGGACATCGCGGCCAGCCCAGAGGAACCAGACAGCAGTACCAACCCACAGGGAGGTCAACAAACAAACAACAAACGTCAGAAACTGGAGGACATTGTACAGGTTCTCAAGAAACACAAGGGGAGTTGAGAGTGTGTCGAACAGTGACGTGCAGTGACAGTAGAGGAAGTGTAGTTCCTGTACGCTAGAAGAGGGCAATGGAACAAGTCGATAGCGGTCGTTGTAAGACTTTCTCAAGCGTTGTTGTATTTTAAATTAGACTAAAGTCACTAAAAACTAATTATATGTCAACATATTCTAGCGGATATATGGCAACTGAAGCTTGTTTTAGTGAATAACATTGTATTTGTCTCCGTCCGCTCGGGCTATACACATACTCACGATAGCGTGTTGGGGATGAGTAAGGTTGAATTTAGAGGAAGGTATATGCGTTTTCATGACGGGAGAGTGGAGAACCATTTAGAGAAAAACTACCTTCAGCACACCTGATCAGTATTCGAGCCCCGATCTCCCTGTAATCGGCAGGCCAGTTTATTGCAAGAGGTAACACCCTAGTCCATTCCACCATCGGAGTGGCTACATCCCGCGGCACGGATATTATACTTAGATTGTAATGTTTAATAAATAATATTATTGTTCATGTTGTCACCGTTAATATCATTATTATTATTATTATTATTATTACTAGCACTGCGTCTTACTACCCGTTCGGGTTATACGCACTTACGCTAATGTGTAATGCTAGGGTGATTGTGAGATGAAATGGAGGACCTACAGTTTAACGTGGAATCCGAACCACGGTGGAGACCTGGCATTCCACACATTCACAATTTGTGATTAATACACGTCTTGTCAGAGGTGAAGGAAGGGTTTGTCAATCAGATAAATCTGTGCCGGGACCGAGGATTGAACCCCGGACCCCGACACCTTACCCATAGAGCGCCAGGTCCACCGTTAGAAGAGTTGTATCAAATTTGAGTACCTCTTTTGGGGAGATTATAATATTCCCTGTTGATGTGAAAAGCTACGTAATACAGGATGTAGAAGGGGAGGAGGAAGGCTAAATGTCTACTTGGTGTTACATTGGGGGGGTCAAGAGCGTATAAAGACAATTTTTTTCCAAAAGGGGGTCGACTGGAAAATGTTATAGTAACTTTAGCCAGTACAAGTTTTTATAGGTATATAGATCCCCCCTAGTGGATTCAATCAAATCTAGGGGAGGGATAAAGAGACCCAACACCTACCTCCTTTCTTTGCCCTTGGAGAGGGTGGTTTATGAATGATTCCTAACCACCCGCTTTTGTGGTCAAATGTTCTAAAACTAGGGACGACAAAACTATGGCACGCGAACACGAACATGAATCGTGTGAAACGATGACACGAAAAAACCTAACATAAAGTAAAACTTTTCCCAACATTTTGTCATTGCCATGTCATGTCTCAATGAACTTTATTTAAATGTCAAACGGTTAAAAATAATTTTGTCTCAAGACAATAACTTCTGAACCGAACATAAATATGTTGGATGTCAAAATACGACATGTTTCGAACTTACGTGGGAAAGATTAAATATATCGTCACCCGAAGATGTTACTTGTTACGGTCAATGTTTTTACTTCAAGTTATTGAAATTAATATTGTCCAAGACACTCACTTTGACAATTTAATAAATTGTTCTTCTTTAAAATGTAGGCATTAATAAAATACAACTTTATTTGACAAATTCATTACATTTAATAATATTTTACATTAAAAACTCATTAAAACACGTAAATAAGAGGCTAGTTCCAAATTTATCTGGTCATCAAGTGGAGCATTGGTCGGGTGGTTCTTTACTAAATGGTTTTCCACTCTACCCCCACGCAAATGCGAGTACTCTTCCTCTGAATCCAACCTTCCCATCCCTAACACAGTATCGTGTAACGAGACGCGGTGGTGATAGAAACCAAATGTCCCCTAAGGTTTGGTCCGCCTCCTCGTGAGTCCCTACATCCTCACATGTCCGTGTGACGTGTGATGATGCAACTCCTATCAACTTGATAATGTCGATGTAACAACTGTCAGACCAGCTGCCCCAATCTAGCTGTCAGATGTCATCTGGGGCCTTGCCCGGGGTGCTTAGGCGGCTTTTATAACGACACGCTGAAGATTCACTGCCCATTCAGGTGGTCGAATGGTATATGTCGTCACTCTCGCTATAGACCAGACTGCCGATGATCAGGGAGATCGGGGTTTGAGACCATGTAGGTGTTTTATTTTTTTGCTCGACGGTTTCCGCAACTCTCCTTCCACGCAAATGTGGCCATCTTTCCTCTAGATTCTACCGTCCTCATCCCTACCCCATTAGGTTTAAATATGTGAAAATCCTGACCTGTTACCAAAAGGTGGTGTACATAAAGTAGGAGTTAAAAAAAAATGGAAGTTCTCCTAAACAAGTTTCTGTTGATTAAAGTTTGAAAATTCAACATTTCTTTTATAAAAATTACCTAATATAAAACAATTGATATTATTGGTAGCAGATATATGATATAGTACGTTTTTAATTCAGCCGATTTGCTTCTTTTTTCTTTCCAAAACTAAAAAGATAAAGCTACTCATTCACATGAGCTGCTCGGTTCCATTCCATCAATACCTGATGACGGAATATATCCCGTCTCTCAAAACTTTATAGCAGTTGGTGACCTGGCGGTCTAGGGGTATGGTTTCAGACTTCTGTGCTGGCGGCCGGGGTTCAATCCTCGGTCCTAGCACAGATTTATCTGATTACCAAACCCTTCCTTCACCTCTGACAAGACATCTTGTGAATGTGGGGAATGCCAGGCCTCCACCGTGGTTCGGATTCCACGTTAAACTGTAGGTCCTCCATTTCATCTCACAATCACACTACCATTACACATTAGCGTAAGTGCGTACAACCCGAACGGGTAGTAAGACGCGATGATAATAATAATAATGATAATAATAATAATAATTTATAGCAGTGTTTCCCAACCTTTTTCAGCAGCCACGTCCACCTCTCCCCTATTTTTTGGAATGTTTATAAAAACAATACATTTCAAATGAGTCACTTCTTTATTTTACACAAAAGTCAATTAAACACCGGCAGGGAAATTAGTGAAGATTATCGTCATGGTTGTAACTGTTTTGTTTCCGTCAGTTCTTGAATATTTGGTTTGATGTTTGACAGAGCACACCGCAAACAGCTTTCCACTTCAAGTGGTCAACGTTGTTTGGTTTGTATGATAGTCAGAGTTGGAGATTCAGTGGTGTTGTATATGCCCACGATGTTAGCTGAGGGCAGCGCCTTTTAAACTGCTCTGCACTAAAATAGCATCAGTAATTATGATTGCTAATTAATTTTCAAATCTGGATAAAGGACATTTGATAAAGGTGAACCCAGAACATGTGAGATTCTCTATTTGTAAAAGTTAACAGTCTTTATTGAATGCTCATAATATTAGTGTAAAAAATGCTATGAGTGCTCCAGCTTGTAATTTGTCTGGTGCTAGGGACACTCGCGTCTAAAAGTTTGAGAGCCTTTGGCACAAGGGGAGGGTGGAGGCCTGAGAGCTTGAAAATAAACACTTTTGGCTGGTCACAGAACTCATTACAACTGGTAGACAGTGGTGACAATACCGCATGAGATAATTATCTTTATTACTTTGGAAAAGAGATTTAAATAAAAATATATCTTCGATTTTTAAAATATTTCTAACGTTGTTGTAGGTGACCTGGCGGTCTAGAGGTAAGGTGTCAGACTTCTGTGCTGGCGGCCGGGGTTCAATCCTCGGTCCCAGCACAGATTTA
>CABFOV010007196.1:818-22288 GCA_902141375.1 Timema poppense | reverse complement strand
TCCCAGGGTGGGTCACCACTGAACTTGAATCAAGATTTCATCGGCTTATATACCCTCCGTTGCTGCCTGGCCTTGTCCAATCAGAGAAGAGGGAGCTTCCCATTGGCTCGGGAAAACGAAAGTGATATTGCCCGCCAAGCGAGCCAATAGGAAGAAGGGAGTTGATTACAGAGGTAAGAGCGTCACGGACGGCTCGGAAAACATGGACCGCGAAGGGTCCAGGCAGTAGGGAGGGGTTATAGCGGCTGGTGTGAGTGCGGAGGAAAGATACAAGGCTGCCTGAGCAAGAGGTACAACAAGTTTTATGAGACCTGCAGGAACTCTGGTAAGTTTTATGAGACCTGCAGGAACTCTGGTAAGTTTTATGAGACCTACAGGAACTCTGGTAAGTTTTATGAGACCTGCAGGAACTCTGGTAAGTTCTATAAGGCCTGCTGGAATTCTGGTAAGTTCTTTGAGGCCTTTAGGAACTCTGGTAAGTTATACGAGGCCTACAGAAAACTTAATCACTGACTAGGGACTGGAATAAAAAGGCCTCTATGTGACCCATTCAAAGTAGCACCGTGCCAGCTTGTTTTACTGCCTCTTCTGGTGGAGACACTATGAACTAGAGATAATGCATCAAGTAGCACAGTCCTCTTGTCAGGCCAGCCATCACTCGAATGGCAATCCGAGTGCTGTACATGGACTTGTGTGAATCAGCAAATATTGTAACATAATTTCCCTCAAACACGGACTTGCCCCTTTGCCACGACCAATAAACCATACACCGGTCTCTATAACAGAGTGAAGGGCTGTACAGTAGAAGTTTAGTCGCACATTGTACGATGTGTCTGAGCATGTGTGTGATGTATGTGTAGGGCCCAACCTGCCCAAGAACGACGTGATCATCGCGGTCAACTGGACGGGCGTGTACGTAGTGGACGACCAGGAGCAGGTCCTCTTGGAGCTGTCCTTCCCGGAGATCACCACCGTGTCTAGTCAGAAGTGAGGGCCGTGTTCTCTCTTTGTACTCCTACACACACACACACACACACACACACACATGTTTCAAAGAGGGAGGGGTGGGGGATCCTTAAAATCGTCTTAAACTGTACACAGAAGTTTTTAAGAGGCTAAAGAAATTATTAACCAATAGAGGTGTGCAAAGTCCACTTTTATGCTTCGAGCCACAGTTGATTCGATAACTGTTCAAATCATAAATAAAGATTCTAAGTTTTACACACCCCTTATAAAATACACAAAATTAAATATCCTTGTTATGATGACTTGTTCCCCTTGCCCCATCGTAGAACCAACAAGGTGTTCTCGCAGACCTTCACTCTATCGACGGTGCGCGGAGAGGAGTTCACTTTCCAGAGTCCCAATGCTGAGGACATTCGTGACCTTGTTGTGTACTTCCTGGAGGGCCTCAAGAAGAGGTCAAAGTTCGTGATAGCCCTGCAGGACTACAAGGCTCCAGGTGGGACAGTAGTCCAGCACTCCAGCTAGCTGGGAGAATGTTGCTGTGGATTGTGTTCAGCTAGCTGAGAGAATGCTGCGGTGGACTGTGTTCAGCTAGCTGAGAGAATGTTGCGGTGGATTGTGTTCAGCTAGCTGAGAGAATCTACAGTAGATTGTGTTCAGCTAGCTGAGAGAATCTACAGTGGATTGTGTTCAGCTAGCTGAGAGAATGTTGCGGTGGATTGTGTTCAGCTAGCTGAGAGAATGTTGCGGTGGATTGTGTTCAGCTAGCTGAGAGAATGTTGCGGTGGATTGTGTTCAGCTAGCTGAGAGAATGTTACAGTGGATTGTGTTCAGCTAGCTGAGAGAATGTTGCGGTGGATTGTGTTCAGCTAGCTGAGAGAATGTTGCAGTGGATTGTGTTCAGCTAGCTGAGAGAATGTTGCGGTGGATTGTGTTCAGCTAGCTGAGAGAATGTTGCGGTGGATTGTGTTCAGCTAGCTGAGAGAATGTTGCGGTGGATTGTGTTCAGCTAGCTGAGAGAATGTTGCGGTGGATTGTGTTCAGCTAGCTGAGAGAATGTTGCGGTGGATTGTGTTCAGCTAGCTGAGAGAATGTTGCGGTGGATTGTGTTCAGCTAGCTGAGAGAATGTTGCGGTGGATTGTGTTCAGCTAGCTGAGAGAATGTTGCGGTGGATTGTGTTCAGCTAGCTGAGAGAATGTTGCGGTGGATTGTGTTCAGCTAGCTGAGAGAATGTTGCGGTGGATTGTGTTCAGCTAGCTGAGAGAATGTTGCGGTGGATTGTGTTCAGCTAGCTGAGAGAATGTTGCGGTGGATTGTGTTCAGCTAGCTGAGAGAATGTTGCGGTGGATTGTGTTCAGCTAGCTGAGAGAATGTTGCGGTGGATTGTGTTCAGCTAGCTGAGAGAATGTTGCGGTGGATTGTGTTCAGCTAGCTGAGAGAATGTTGCGGTGGATTGTGTTCAGCTAGCTGAGAGAATGTTGCGGTGGATTGTGTTCAGCTAGCTGAGAGAATGTTGCGGTGGATTGTGTTCAGCTAGCTGAGAGAATGTTGCGGTGGATTGTGTTCAGCTAGCTGAGAGAATGTTGCGGTGGATTGTGTTCAGCTAGCTGAGAGAATGTTGCGGTGGATTGTGTTCAGCTAGCTGAGAGAATGTTGCGGTGGATTGTGTTCAGCTAGCTGAGAGAATGTTGCGGTGGATTGTGTTCAGCTAGCTGAGAGAATGTTGCGGTGGATTGTGTTCAGCTAGCTGAGAGAATGTTGCGGTGGATTGTGTTCAGCTAGCTGAGAGAATGTTGCGGTGGATTGTGTTCAGCTAGCTGAGAGAATGTTGCGGTGGATTGTGTTCAGCTAGCTGAGAGAATGTTGCGGTGGATTGTGTTCAGCTAGCTGAGAGAATGTTGCGGTGGATTGTGTTCAGCTAGCTGAGAGAATGTTGCAGTGGATTGTGTTCAGCTAGCTGAGAGAATCTACAGTGGATTGTGTTCAGCTAGCTGAGAGAATCTACAGTGGATTGTGTTCAGCTAGCTGAGAGAATGTTGCGGTGGATTGTGTTCAGCTAGCTGAGAGAATGTTGCTGTGGATTGTGTTCAGCTAGCTGAGAGAATGTAGCGGTGGATTGTGTTCAGCTAGCTGAGATAATGTTTGGGGTGGATTGTGTTCAGCTAGCTGAGAGAATGTTGCGGTGGATTGTGTTCAGCTAGCTGAGAGAATGTTGTGGTGGATTGTGTTCAGCTAGCTGAGATAATGTTTGTGGTGGATTGTGTTCAGCTAGCTGAGAGAATGTTGCGGTGGATTGTGTTCAGCTACCTGAGAGAATGCACCGGTGGAATGTCCTGTGTGTTGTGTCTCGCCCAGTCCACTGCTCGTGTTTTGACCCTTATCTGACCTTGTTTCGCAGGGGAGGGCTCGTCGTTCCTCACCTTTCAGAAGGGAGACCTGATAGTCCTGGAGGACGACAGCACGGGAGAGACAGTCATGAACTCTGGCTGGTGCGTGGGGCGTTGCGAGAGGACAGGGGAACGAGGGGACTTTCCGGCCGAGACAGTGTACGTGCTGCCGGCTTGCAGCAAGCCCCCCACAGACATACTGGTGCGTGTACACGACTTACAAACTGACTCACAACATTTCGTTGGTGTTGACGAACTTGGGGTACCGTTCCTTTAAATTATACCTTTTATTATCCCTAACTCAATAGTGTAATTATATGTGTAACCTCAACAGGTATTAAGTCGTGGCTTTAAAAAAATGCACCAGGATTTGTTTATAGAGAGGTTAGAAAACCACATTTTGATAAAACTACTTTTAGTGAAGCAATTTTGGGGTTGAACTCTGACCTCACAGTTAAGAATCGGAAGTGCTAAGCAATTATCTAAACCAGATGATGTTGAGACTAGTCCCTAGTAGTCGTCAGTTGGGCTGGAAACTCTCTCTCATGTATGTCTCGACAACAATCGTTACTTGTAATAATGGCCGAGTGGTCAGGTAGTCCTGTGTCGATGTATCACTGTGTTTAGAAAGTGCACACTAAACATCCCCCTCGATGGGTTCATTTTGAAATTAACAGCCATTGTTAACATTGTTAGCATTGTTAACATTGTTAACAGGGATTTGTGTGAACCGACAGCCACAACAGACAGTGCTGGGTCATTAAATTACAAACATTGTGATCTCGGGCCATAGCCACGATTGTCGAGGTATTTTGCTTGTCCAGCCACCTCTACGAAACCTTAGTTCAAATCTAGGTGGGGGTGAAGATTTGGTTTTCTCGCTATGCAACAAAACTGGATGTGAGTCATTAGATATAAGTGTGGTTCCAGGTGCTAATAGCCCCGACTATTTAAACCAGGATCATAACGGTAAACATCAAGAGGATGCCAAGATCACTTATTTTGATTCGAAGCGAAGTCAAATTGAATTTATGAAATATTCATGGAACCTAATCATAGTTTGAACATTTTATAAAAATTATGGATGGAATCTTCAAATCCTTGAACCGTAGAATCCGTCAAATCCTTGGTGATATTTCAAATTCAAGTGTTTGAGAAAATATTGGATTCTAGATTTGAGAAAACATATCAAAAAATTTGAATTGGAATTGTTTTCAGAGCACTAATACTGCTAATTGTTGGTTTATACACAGGATGAACATAACACCCAGACCCCAGACCTTTAATTTAACATTTAGCTGAATTTATGTATGTTATATTTCTTTTTTTTTTCTGTTATTTTGTAATATTACTATTTCCTCTCATGTTCATAATTTTTTTACAAGTTATAAATTCGATATTCAAAATTAACATGAATATTCAAATCTGGGATTAAAATTCATAAATAGTGAATTCTATCCTTCTCTTATAAAAATGGTTTTATTTATTGTTCCTTTAGACATTAAATATTATATAAAAGGGTTTTGTTGCAAAAATATACAAATTTATCCAAAATTGAAAAATTATGTTTCTTTTGAAACATGTTATTCAATTACTACAATTTTTTGTCATGTATGTAATATAAAATGAAAGGAATTGAACTCATGTGTGGTGTATTTTGGCTGTCAATTTTTTTTATTGGTGAAGCTTTGTAATTATCGAAGCTTTTCACACCCGTAGCAAACATTTGCTCTATTTTGCTACGACTGCTTGTGTTACTGCAGGCACTGTTCAGCCTGGAAGGGGCGGAGCACGGTCGCAAGTTGTACCCCCAGCAGGTCAACGGGACAGACACCCGAGAGAAACCTCACAGCCTGGCCGAGTACGCCCTGGACCACTTCAGGTGAGCGTCACCTGCCGGCTATCGGTTGACGGTGATATTATTTACGGGAGAGGGGGTAGGATGGATAGCGCTTGGCGACAAGGATGGTTGGAAACCGCTCAAAACATTGATTAGGTCGTGCTTGGTTGGGCACCGCAACGAACTGTCTATTATAACAACCATATTGTGACTAAACCTTATTAGTTTAAAGGGTTGGGCCGGGGGGGACTAACCAAAGGAAATATTTTGAGGAGCTTTCCCCCCACCAATCTAAACAGGGTATGGGGCCCTCTCCTGGTAAATGTGTGACAATATAATACCTCTATTTCTATTTAGAGTTTTATTTTTAATCATATATTCTAGAATATAAAAAGTGAGTGAAATAAATCTAGAGAAGTCATATTTAATCTAGGGGGGGATTGCCCCCCTCATCTTTTGGTTCCATTGCCACTAAACTAATGGTAAGCATTTAAACTTGAAGAAGAATTTTGGCCATAATTATTCTAGTCATGGCGATATATACCTTTTAATTTGAGTTAATTTGTTACATTTTAAACCCCCTAAAAATATGTATTTATCATATTTTTATTTCCCACAAGTGAAGGTCTCCAGTTCTTAGTCAAAAGGGGAAAACATTCTCCTCGTTAATTTTCCCTCTCCACCTAGTTGACACACAGTGCAGTGGTGACTGATCCTAGAACTACTGAACTGTTTTTGTAACAATGTACCTCTGTCTTATCAGACCACCGCCCAAGCGTACCATGTCCAAGGCCCTCACTCTCACCTCGGCCCGGCGGGGCACCCCAGAGGAACTATGGCGTCACGGCCGGGAGCCCCTCAAGCAGCCGTTGCTCAAGAAACTGCTGACCAAAGAGGAACTGGCCGAGGAAGCGTGCTTCGCCTTCAATGCAATGCTCAAGTATATGGGGGATCTGCCCACCAAGAGGCCCCGCGTTGGCAACGAATACACCGACCAAATCTTTGACGGGCCGCTCAAACACGTGAGGCCCTTCCCCTAATCCGCTCTGATATGTATGGCTGAAGTTCAATCCCCACCATGTGGACTACATAGGGATGTCATATGCCATATTCGATTCCTCGATAATCTTGATTCATACTGACATCGAAAGAATCAAGAATCATTCTTAATATCACAATTTTTAATACCTCACTACTTAGCTCTACAATCTCAATGGCATATTAACAAAACAGGAACCTTAATATTTGGGTAATTTTCTCATTGCAGCCATTATTAATTATTTTGACGTTGTATTTTAGTGTCGGCAAATGGCGAAGGTGCTAAACTTGACCTTCGAATTCTCATTCACTTTGCTATGATATATGTGGCAATACTACAGTAGCCCCGTGGCTTCTTTAGTGCTGACTGACAGCTCACAGCTCACTTCTGACAGTCAACATTTAGGTATATACAGTAGCCCCGTGGCTACTTTAGTGCTGACTGACAGCTCACAGCTCACTTCTGACAGTCAACATTTAGGTATATACAGTAGCCCCATGGCTTCTTTGGTGCTGACTGACAGCTCACAGCTCACTTCTGACAGTCAACATTTAGGTATATACAGTAGCCCCATGGCTTCTTTGGTGCTGACTGACAGCTCACAGCTCACTTCTGACAGTCAACATTTAGGTATATACAGTAGCTCCGTGGCTTCTTTGTTACCGACTGACAGCTCACAGCTGACTTCTGACAGTCAACATTTAGGTATATACCTACATTTTGACTGTCAGAAGTGACAGCTGCTAAACATATGTTTTTGCACATCATATGGTTTGGCGTAGAGATACATGATTTGGTCCGGTAACTTTTCAAAGCTGTGAGCTGTCAGTCAGCACCAGAGAAGCCATGGAGCTACTGTAGAAGTGAACACTGTATTTAAACCTTGGACCGGTATTTCTGATACTACTTCATTGTTTCAAGGCAGTCTCTATGATGGACATGTGAAATCGTGAGCTACTTTATTTGTATATATAAAGTAGCTGACAATGTCCATCATAGAGACTGCCTTGAAACAATGAGGTAGTATTATCAAGAAACCTCAACTGCTGAGTGTTAGAGAAATAACAAATGAAGCCCTAGGGATGGTTTTAAAAGATACATTTGTGGACAGCTCAAAAACATACCTAATATTTAATCTACTGTATTATATTAAACATTGATAGGAGGATAGAAGGTGAAGGCCTACACACTTACCGGGAAACTGTAGGCCTCAAAGTTCACAGTTAAAACAAAGCAGAATGAGTAATTATGTAATTTCAAGGGTACGTCAATCATTAATCAGGGGACTGATGCACCCCAAAAGTTACATAATTAAGTGTTAGTTTGTGTTTTAATTGTCGACATTGAGGCTTACAGTTTTCTGGTTAATATGAAGGCCTTTCTCTTATATCCTCCTTTCATGGGTTAATTTAAAATAGCACCATTTTGCACCATTTTTCCTATATTTACAATATTGATATCATAAATTTTCAACACTATATTTAAATATTATTGTTGTTATGTTTGTTAGTTTAGACCTAAAATTCAAGGCCTTGGTCTACATAAAATAATGAAGGGTATTTTACTAATGAATCGAAATATTAATGTTGTATTTATTGGAGTGTGTGGTATAATTCGCAGGAAATACTGCGGGATGAGATCTATTGCCAGATCATGAAACAACTGACAGACAACAGGAACAGACTCAGTGAGGAGAGAGGCTGGGAGCTCATGTGGCTCGCAACAGGACTCTTTGCTTGCAGCCAGAACCTTCTCAAGGTCAGTCCTAGGACATAGCATTGTATGGTACCTGGGTGTGAGGCTAAGATACTCTTATTATTGTGGGAGAGAAGGTAGAGGATAGTGATACCTGGGTGTGAGGCTAAGATATTATTATTATTGTGGGAGAGAAGGTAGAGGATAGTGATACCTGGGTGCGAGACTAACATCCTCTTAGTATTGTGGGAGAGAGGGTAGAGGAAAGTGGTACCTGGGTGTGAGGCTAACTTCCTCTTAGTATTGTGGGAGAGAGGGTAGAGGATAGTGATACCTGGGTGCGAGACTAACATCCTCTTATTGTGGGAGAGAGGCTGGAGGAAATTGATACCTGGGTGTGAGGCTAAGATATTATTATTGTGGGATAGAGGGTAGAGGATAGTGATACCTGGGTGTGAGACTAACTAACATCCTCTTATTGTTGGAGAGAGGGTAGAGGAAATTAGTACCTAGGTGTGAGGCTAACATCCTCTTATTGTGGGATAGAGGGTAGAGGAAATTCGTACCTGGGTGTGAGGCTAACATCCTCTTCTTGTGGGATAGAGGGTAAAGGAAATTCGTACCTGGGTGTGAGGCTAACATCCTCTTATTGTGGGAGAGAGGCTGGAGGAAATTGATACCTGGGTGTGAGGCTATAATTCTCTTATTGTGGGATAAAGTAGAGGAAAGTGGTACCTCAGTGTGAAGCTAACATCCTCTTATTGTGGGAGGGAGGCTGGAGGAAATTGGTACCTGGGTGTGAGGCTAACATCCTCTTATTGTGGGAAAGAGGCTGGAAGAAATTGATACCTGGGTGTGAGGCTATAATCCTCTTATTGTGGGATAGAGTAGAGGAAAGTGGTACCTCATTGTGAGGCTAAGATACTCTCTTTGTGGGAGAGAGGCTGGAGGAAATTGGTACCTGGGTGTGAGGCTAAGATACTCTTATTGTGGGAGAGAGGCTGGAGGAAATTGATACCTGGGTGTGAGGCTATAATCCTCTTATTGTGGGATAGAGTAGAGGAAAGTGGTACCTCATTGTGAGGCTAAGATACTCTCTTTGTGGGAGAGAGGCTGGAGGAAATTGGTACCTGGGTGTGAGGCTAAGATACTCTTATTGTGGGAGAGAGGCTGGAGGAAATTGGTACCTGGGTGTGAGGCTAAGATACTCTTATTATTGTGGGATGGATGGTAGAGGAAAGTATTGCTGTGAATATTGAAATCCATGAATTGTTGAATTGTCATTTTAAACTAATTCAGGTTCTTGATAAGTCATAGGAACATTTTGCATGTGTTGTGCTCTACATGAACAGGCAGCGGTGTACCTAGATTAACGTAACATTTAATCTTATTGCACTCCGTGGCCCACGAATCCTGATCATGGGGGACTAGAGTTTCTGAACTAGCTATTGACACCATACATTCATTGCAATCTATCAATTGAAAATATTACAAAACACATGTTGGGAAAAATACAAATATTTGTCTAAACTTATGTAATGAATTCTTAAAAAATTTAATGAAAAAAAAGCAGCTTAAACTTGTTTGTTATTCGCATCATTGGTAATTATTTGTATTGTCCACCAGGAAGTGACTTTGTTCCTGCGCACCCGGAGACACCCCATCTCCCAGGACTCCCTGCAGCGCCTCCAGAAGACCTTGAGGAACGGTCAGAGGAAGTATCCGCCCCATCAAGTGGAGGTGGAGGCTATCCAACACAAGACCACGCAGATCTTCCACAAAGTATATTTCCCCGACGACACAGACGAGGTGAGCTGTCCTGGATACTCTCGACGAGTAGGTCAGGAAGTGTGACAGTGTAGTCGTGTCTCGTTGCCTTCACTTGTCTCTTCTGTGCGCTCCCCCTTGTGTAAGACGGCCCTAGAGCCTGACCTAACCAGAGCGACACAACCAACCCTACTGTTGTTTGCAGGCGTTCGAAGTGGACTCTTCAACTCGAGCCAAGGACTTCTGTCAGAACATTTCTCAGCGCCTGAATCTGCGCTCCAGTGAGGGGTTCAGCTTGTTTGTCAAGATCGCCGACAAGGTCATCTCTGTGCCCGAGGGCGACTTCTTTTTCGACTTTGTCAGGCACCTCACCGACTGGATCAAGAAGGCTCGACCTTCCAGAGACGGTGAGAACAGCTATAGCTGAGTGATGAGAGTCATATGAGAGCATTGGCTATTTTGTAGACATTGATTGACCTGCTAGTTCCTTTCATCCTGCTATATTGTGGTCTGTTATCGGACTGCAGCCGGCTCACCTGTCGTTTGTATTCCAGGCTCCTCCCTGCAGTTCACGTACCAGGTGTTCTTCATGAAGAAACTGTGGACCAACACAGTCCCCGGCAAGGACAGGAACGCTGACCTCATCTTCCACTTTCACCAGGAGCTGCCCAAACTGCTCAGAGGTCGGTACTGGATGCAACCGGGGGATTCACAACCTCAAACGATGTGGACTGTAGAAATAATTAGCACTCGCTCAACCCTCTAGTCCCACAACTACAATGGATTCTATTCGCTTCTTACCAACTGTTTAGGTTGTACATATATGTACTAATTACACTAATGAGTTAGGGATGAGGGAGGTTGAACCTAGACGAAGTGTACCCACATTTTTTGGAGGGAAAGTGGAAAACTATTTTGAAAAATAAAATCCTTAGTACACATGACCAGAATTTAAACCCCGATCTCCCTGTCATCGGCAGTGTAATTAACAGGAGAGTGACGCCTTAGACCATGTGGCCAATGAAGTAGGTGGGGCCTTTTAATAATTTTTGCAATGTTGTACAAGAAAAAAAAAACGCAAAACTGTTATTTATGAAGTGATTCTTCAGATTGTTTTATCTTCTAGGAAATGTTCTTATTCCAATGACACATTACACCCCTACGTTATCCATTGGGCGACACCAGAACTGGCACAAATCTGGAGAGCCAATCAGATTAGCTCGTGGCACTAAAGGGGTTAAAACACTCCTGTTAACAAGGGCAGATCCGCTCCAGTAATAAAATGGTCTAAGGCGTCATTCTCACATTGGACTGAATAGCAGGTGACTTGAGATATCGGGGCTATAATCTCGGTCAGCGGTACTGAGGGTGGTTTTCCCTAATTCTCTACACAATTGTGGGTACACTTCATCTATATCTAACCTTCCTCATCCCTAACACACTAGCGCAGTTAATAAATATGCATGTAACCTGAACTGATAACGAGACGTGGCGCTGAAAACACCAGGGGCAGAAGAGTGGATTTTAGGGAACTGTGTCAGCATTGACTCAGACCCGAGAGGCTAGGGTTCACTTCCAACCAAGTGCACAGGTTATTTCTTTTATTGATAGTCCATCTTTACTTTGGGCGTATGCTAGTTTATTTACACTTGAACATGCCATGAAATATTAATAACAAACCTCAGGGACGTCTGACGATGATTTGTCTTGAAACAACGATCAATCATGACTACTAATCATATAAATGACTACCAGTGGTGTAATCCTGATGTCTGTTATACAGGGTACCACAAGTGTACCAAGGAGGAGGCGTCCCGGCTAGCGGCCCTTGTCTACAGGGTCAGGTTCGGGGAGAGCAAGCAGGAACTGCAGGCCATACCGTGAGTGTTGTACCGCTGGTACTGTTTCAATTGGTGCTCCTTGCACCACTAGTATAGCCCAGGGTTCAAGATTGGTGCCTGCAGATATAACTACTTAGTGTTGGTTGACCCTGTATTCTCTTGTCTGACTGCAGTCAAATGTTGAGGGAACTGGTGCCTGCAGATATATAACTACTTAGTGTTGGTTAACCCTGTATTCTCTTGTCTGACTGCCGTCAAATGTTGAGGGTTGATGCCTGCAGATATATAACTACTTAGTGTTGGTTAACCCTGTATTATCTTGTCTGACTGCAGTCAAATGTTGAGGGAACTGGTGCCTGCAGATCTGATAAAGATCCAGAATGCCACCGATTGGAAGAGATCAATCGTCGCAGCCTATAACCAAGATGCAGGTACTCTATACTTAAACAATAACATTTTAATTTGTATTAAAAACTATTTATTTTTACCAACCTGACCGGCTGTCTTGAATTTAAATGAATTTGAAAATCAACTCTCGGGCATAGGAATCAAACATCGGACCTTCAGCTTAGTGCCATCACTGAGCCATATAGGATTTTCCCCTCACAGTTTAAGGCAGAGTCTGTGATGGACATGTGGAACAATCATTGAATAACGTTCGGCTCTATGTCGCTGCTCTTACATAGGTCCTGGGACAGATTTAATTGTTCAACTAGATTTAATTCATCTGAAAGATGACTCCAGTGATTGATGGCTGTGTCAACTAGTTTTAAAACAATTTAATTTCAAATGCACTTGAAATGAATGAGAAGACTAATTTAAAAAAAAAAAATCATTTTGATTGAGTATGATGAACATTCTTACTAACTACGAATAAAAGGCTCTTTTTAAATAAATTTGATGGTTTTTAAAATTCTAGGAAGAAAACTTATGAAAATTATTGAGGTTATTGTTTTGGAGATATAAAGTTTCTTTAGTAAAATTATGTAAATTAGGTAGCCTAGAAAAGTGTTGTGAAAACTAAAATAAAAATGATATTATAAAAAGTAATTTGAAATGTTGACCTATTATTTTAATATAGCCCTAAAGAAAGTCGTGTTCAAGTCAAATGAGCAAGTTTTACCATTTCTTGGAAGATAAAAGATGCTTCAGTACTTAGATTTTCAATATTGTTTTGAAAGTGAAATCTTGGAATATTTGTTCTTGCCCTGATCTAAATTTTTTACGATGAATGTAAAAGTTAGTCTTGCTCGTTTCCACAAGACACTTCACAATTTGAAAACCTGAAAGCTACTCACTCCACAATACTACCCTCCAACACTACTAGAGCATTCACTCCACAATACTACCCTCCAACACTACTAGAGCATTCACTCCACAATACTACCCTCCCTGACTACTAGAGAATTCACTCCACAATACTACCCTCCAACACTACTAGAGCATTCACTCCACAATACTACCCTCCCAAACCACGTGTGTTAATGGCTCAGTTTGTGTTATTAAGGGATGAGTCCGGAAGACGCAAAGATAACATTCCTGAAGATAATCTATCGCTGGCCAACGTTTGGCTCGGCCTTCTTCGAAGTGAAGCAGACGACGGAACCCAACTACCCTGAGATGTTGCTGATAGCCATAAACAAACATGGTGTCAGCCTCATTCACCCACAGACCAAGGTAATAATAGGTTCATTTACTCACCCCTCATGTGAGATCAGGCCAAGATTAGTTTTAAAAGCATATAGAACTCCTACAATCTTCTTGTCGCCAGGAACTTACCAACTCTGCTAGTGTGAGTACGATAGAACACTCGTATCCAAGTGAGTAAGTTGGCGTAGTATCGCTTCAAATGACGGGAAGGCTGTTTTCTAACAACTCCCTTATTGAGATGCGCCTCTTCTGTCGCCAGTCGTAAAACAGTTGGAGGCGTGTTTTAGTGTGTCCTAATTAGTCTAGATAGTTGGGGTTCTATTTCAATACAAAAATTTAGTTTGGGTCGAGTTTCAGTAGCAATTCGATCACAACTCAAAAATGTTTTCAAAACTTGGAATATTTGAATACTCAATTTTTTTTTACTTTATTTCAATAATTTAAAGTTTTATTAATTTGATTCGATTCTAATATATTATTTCTTGGCAAAAACAGTCACTTTATTTTTTGTTTTGTTTAAAAACATGGCTTTGGCAACTATATTAAATTTAGTTAAAATCTTAAATTTTGTGTGATCATAAAATGTTTTCCACAAAAAATTGCCAATCTTATAAATGTATATTTGTGTCTGCCCATTCTTTGATCTGTTAAAGAAAGTGACTTGAAATATTAATATAAATATTGCTCTCTATTATTCTGACTTGAATAAAACTAAATGTTTTCATCGAAACTCAACTTTTAACGGGGAAATATCTGCTTGTACCCAGCCCCTGTGATAATATCAAAATGGGGATTTAAGAGCATATTTTTGAAATTGAAGTTCAAAACTATTTTTGGTCTCTCACCTAAAATACAAGACTGAAAAGACACTAGTTTTATCGTACACAGCCATGTGAAAGTTGTTAGGTTCGCATAACTTAACACCGAACGTGTGTTCCAGGAGATACTTGTGACACACCCGTTCACGCGCATCTCCAACTGGTCGTCGGGCAACACTTACTTCCATATGACCATCGGCAACCTGGTGAGAGGGTCCAAGCTTCTTTGCGAGACCTCGCTGGGGTACAAGATGGACGACCTCTTGACCTCGTACATATCGCTCATGCTCACCAACATGAACAAGCAGCGTGGCACGCTCAGGATAAAATAGTGTCACACTCACGCAGGCGCGCTGGGATTCAACCAGGACCAAAGATTTAACCGGTAGTGTAGAGAAAGGGAGATTCCCTGATGGGGTCAAATGTTTGTCGAAGGCGAGTTCTTATCTTGATAGGAGATAAAGCCTTCTTGCGTGAGACCTGGCATCGCAGAGCTTGCTGCGTCTACAGGGAGAACATTGTGGAGCAGTTCCTCTTCAAATGTGCATCTTAGTCTCAGGCCGATATAGCAAGAATGAAGCTTAGTGTTTCAGTAGTTTGAGTGAGGTCTGAGTGTTACAGTAGTATGACTGGGCCACGAGTTCCGCGGTAGTTTCCTCGGGACTGCGCTACTGCACCGCTCACATGACGACCAGGGCTGTGGAGTGCGTACACCAAGCCTTCGACTCTGACTCTTTATTAAATGGCTAAAGTATATTAATTAGTAACATACCAAACCTTTCCCTCACCTCTGACAAGACATCTTGTGAATATGGTTCGGATTCCACGTTAAACTGTATGTCCTCCATTTCATCTCACAATCACCCTACCATTACGGATTAGCGTAAGTGCGCGTAACCCGAACGGGTAGTAAGACGCGGTGATAATAATAATAATAATAATAATTTGTAACAACAAACTGACTGAAGTAAAATGCTCCAATACAGATAGATGACTTCATGAGAAGCTTCTTTGACATTGTTTGAATGTATAGTTGAATAAATTTGTCAGTCAAATTTACAAATATATTGGTCGTAAGGAATATTATAATATTATACATACCCCGACTCCACCCGAAATTGCTTTTGACTCCACAGCCCTGGTTATGACGTCACTACTCGGACAATTAATCGTCGCAGTTCTCAAGCAAATTAACGCCCCTACTGTTCCAATCACACTACTGGCCCACTCGACTACATTCTTGTGAACTGGCCCCGGGTATACCTGGAGAACGCAGGCGGTTTATCTCTAGAGAAAACAGTGAATTCTACAGATCATAATCTTGAACAGCTTCCAGCCACTTCCTTCCCTCCCTCCCCCTTGGCTCAGTCCTCTCCTCTCTCCTCCACACTCCCTCGTACTCTTCCTCTCGGCCAGATAACTGTTAGAAATACTGGAACGCTCAACCATTCTGGACATTACCCGCAGGTATAACTCGTCCTGTTTCAAACACAACCAGTTTGATCTAAAAACATCCATTCCTCTGTCCTTCAATCTAGGCTGTAGCAAGAAAAGAGCGGTAGCCCTCTCTGTACAAGGGATATCTCGGATATGTCGAGTAACCTGGGTAGTTTGCTTCCTGGCCCATAACACATGTTTATCATACTCGCTCGTTGGAAGCGAATCAAATTGTCTCGTTAACAAGATCTGAATAATATTGCACCAAGTGTTGGACGAATTTCACCGTATGTGTGTTTTACAGTCAACCTTATCTCACATCACAACATTCCGACTGTCCAACATTTTCAGAATATCTTCGTTCAAGATGTCGGTACTGTTGGTTATTATAACTTAATGACACGAGTTCAACAGTTTAGATAAATAGTTGAGGCATTACAAAAAATATGTATTTAATATCTTTCTTATCTTATTATTTTGAAAAGTAAACCGTATTTTATCATTTAATAGGGGTGTGCAAAGCTTTGAAAACTTTGACTTATCTTTTTAAAACTTCAACTTTGTGTTAAATACTTGTCGGCTTCAATTCGAAAGTAAAATTTTGGATTCAACTACGGAGCTTAGCCAATAAAAAGTTTAAATATACATTTATGTTAAATTTGGGTAATTTGGAGTTAAGTACATCAAAAATTAATGTGCACATGACAAAAATATAAAATAAATTACATGTTGTGAAATTAACTTAATTTATCATTTTAGGATAAAATCCCCTGGTATTCGAGAGATTCGAGTTTCATAAAAATCTCAAAAAGAGAACCTAAATACAATTATGGAGACCATTACTTAAAACCAAAATATTAAGCAATGGTAACAGTAATTTTATAGGCTTGTGTGGTGGGGTAAATTAACAAAATAATAAAAAAAGGGGCTAATATTGTACAAATATGATTTATTTATTCAAAAAGGGTTCTCTTTGTTTTTTATGACATAACAGATGACCAACAAAATAGTTTGTGGGTGAAACCTGACTTTAAAAAACTTTTTCAAACTTCAATTTCAAGTACTTCAATTGTATTATAATTTAAATTTGTATTTGAGATTCGGATTTGAAGAATATGATATTAGATCCATCTTTTCGCTGACATTTAACATTTTCATATATATTTTAGCAGTAAGATAAGTTCATGTATTTGATTCAACTTAACTTTGAATTGAAAATGTTGACTTTGCATTCCTTTATTATTCAATAACATTTAGTAATATGTGTTTGTGCTGAAGGGTTGCGAAACATGGGGTGGAATAATTTTTATATTTTTTTACTACAGTATTAAGTATTTTGTTAAAAGTTTATCAATATTAATTCTACTGTCACGTGTCTAACTGCCTATTCGAGATATTCGATCTCCTGAAGGTTTATTTTCATCCTGAAAATCGTAGCTTGCAAAACATGGTAAATATTATTTAAGTTTGTGTAAGCTCACATAACTACTTACGAAGAATCTCCCCGACTTCATCAGGTCATCCAACTGTGATTCCATCCATTAGTTAAAAAATATAATCTAGTTTTTGTTTTACAGTGCCCGAAAAAATATGACAGCTATGACCCAACTTACATGTCATGATAGATTTGTTGCCGTCAATATTATTCACATGTGCGGTTGTAATTATACTGAAGGAACTATCGAAACTATAATTGTTTGACTCGCTTATTCTAAGTTAGGATGTTTTGAGTTATTTCAAGGGCCCGACTGAAATATTTTCTGAGAGGACCACAAACAATTGCAGTGTTGCTTGCTTATAAAATTATATAGGTAAAGTTAAAATTTTATTTTATTTTTGTATGGACTATATTAGCTTTATTTGTTTATTTCTTGTATTTTAATAAATAAATGAGCATGTAAAATAAAATAGTGGATACTGTTAACCGTCGGGAATTGTTTAAATGTCTATACAAGACTTTTATTAGTTTTACATTTTGTAAATCTGTAAATAACTTGACCTTTGATACTTGTTGGACTCCACTGATATTTAGGTTATGAAAATGTGATACTGTACCTAACAAATTAATGTCTCCAGAGAAATTTAATTTAAAAAAAATATATGGTAGATGTTGCATTAAATATTAATAGCAGCAATTAATAGGAGCAAACACTAAGTAGCCTTGAAGATTAACAGACGGAAACGTTTACACTGCTTTAACTGGACAGAGAGGAAGACAGTTCACACTTAACATTTCTGCCACTGGACTGAAACCACAGTTCACACGGGCTATATTGTATTGGTTCAATTTTCCCTTAAAATAATTATGTACTTAGGTCAGGGGATCGGCCAGTGACTCGATTTTCTTCAAGAAGCAGCTACTACACCTTTGTCCAGTGGCGGCAGTGTATAGTGTGCTGTTTTTTTAATTGTAACAGCCGTATTGTGTTTGTTCCCTTTGATATGGTTTTCTATCAACCCTTTCTTTACCTTCTGCCAAATATATATTACCTGCCTTATAAGAGAGATTATATCAACTATCCTGGACCAACGGAAACAAGGTCATGTGGCGTATAGAAGTCTAATTCATCAATTGTAGTATTCTTGCTGTGAAACAACTAACAGTAGTTTGTTGTCACGTTGCTTCATGCGGACATGTGGGTTCTCGGAGAATTCTGGTGAAACTTACGTTTTTATGTTCTACGTTGTGTTTGTTTACTGCTATGAGCTAATGAAACATCACAAGGTCTAGTGCAATCTTAGCTGTATTTTGATTTGTTATGTTATTGCTTGTTGTTGGAAAAAACTAATTACAAATTATTATATATGTATTTATTTTACTACCAAATATATTCTGAAGAGTGTTAAGTTGAGAATAAATAAATCTCTAACTAAACCACTCAACTACTGGGGTATTATTTGCACGGCAGGTGCCAGCGACGAGTGTTCCAACTTATTTCTAATAGACACAGGAACGGGTGGCGAAAACCACCGGTGTGAAGAAAGTCCTCAATTTGCACTAAATGGAGTCTGCATTTAACTTATGACCTTCGATATTAACAAACTGTTAATAGGCGAGTTCTTGCATTCGAATTGGTATCACTGCTTAACCCCCAGAGTGTTTTCTCGCTCATGGTATTGCTGCTGGTTAGGAGCGTTAACGATCGAGACGATCCTAAATGCTTTCCTTTGCCGAATCAAATTGCTTGGCTCCAACCAATGTTCTCTGGAAATTATGCTCCAATTTTAAAACGCCAAGACCCCTCAAGGTACATTTTAACAAGCACAATTTAATTATGAATTCAAGATGGACAATTATATAGATCAAAACCTTGGACACAATTACTACTTAACAAATATCACGAGTTGTAAATATTTTATAACTAAAAAATAACATTGTTGTACCTTAACATTAAAGTGTATCTACACCACTTATTCTATGCAAATTCTTTTTTGAAATTTTTAAAAAGTAATGTTGTGTAGGCCAAAATATTGGAGCCATATCATAACTAAAACACGTTCTAGGTTATGTATTATTATTTGTGGGAGGTACTAGAAATGACTAGTTATGAATTAAAAAAAAGCACAATTTGATCTACAGACAGTAGGGCATTATTTTTCGGCATTCCGTGAATATGACGCTTGTTCTGCTCTTCCACCATAACACGCTCAAAAGCAGAGTCTGAGAACGGCTTTGGGTGCCATTTTACTGTCTGTACTCGGCGTCTCTCTGTGCTCTGGCAATTAAAAAAAATTACTATAGTAACCTATCAACTGGAATGTCAACTCTACTTCAATCGAGATCTTTGTTTACGAAACACACCTCAAAAGTCCTTTTAGCCCGTCAACTTTATCATAACCGGTTGGTTGATAACACTCAGCATCAAGACGTAACCAATTCAATCGCGAAAACTCGCCTAGTGTATTTTAAAGTGTGTACATGTAAACATAGAATTCTTACCAAGTTAAAAATTGTATTTTTGTCGAAAACCGTCCATCCATTCTTTTGTTATAAATGATCTTTCTTGGTATAACTTAACTTAGCATTTTAATGTGTTTGTAATTTTGGCATGAGTGTATTAAGCAACATGTGTACAGATTTATGGTGTTTAATAAAATATGGTAATTATATTTACATCTTGAGTCATTGTTGATTAGTACAGCCAACAGCACTATCTTATCACCCAGATATACCTATCTACTGTTGACCATGACCTAGCCCAATGCTCTGCTCTGAATATCAGGTTCATACTTGTATCTATGGTTATGTTAAGTGGTGCCACCCTGGGTGAAAGGTTTGTTTTTCAACCACCATGTCTTACTACCCTTTCAGGTTATATGGCAATGGTTTTAGGGTTTAGGACCCACCTCGGTGGCGTAGTTGGCTAACGCGCTTGTCGTGTTGAGCTCGACTGCAGAGGACGGGGAGATCCAGGTTCGAATCTCGGTCGGGTGAACTGGGGGTTGTTTTTCCTAAATGGTTTTCCACTCTCCCTCCACGCAAATGCGGGTTCACTTCCTCTAATTCAACCTTCCCAATTCCTAATCCATTAGAGTAATTAGTACTTAAAGCGTATAACCCGAACGGGTAGAAAGACGCGGTGCTAAATATTATATTTAGGGATTAGGGAGGTTATATTTTATAAGAAGTGTAGTCGCATTTGCATGGAGGGACCATAGAAAACCACCCCAGTACATCTTACTGAAGTTCGAACCTTAATCTCCCCATCACCGGCAGTCTAGACTAACACGAGAGTTAGACCGAGCGGCCGCTGAAGCAGGTAGGTTGAATTTAGCTTAAATTGTGCCATCAACAAAATACATGTTTATAAGGTGGTCAGAGTGTAAATAAAAACAGTGAAGACAGTATATTGATTTTTATTAGTTGGTAGTTGATAAAGTGTGTGATGTGTCGACACTTACAACTGTTAAAGTGATATGATTTGCAATGTGTGATCACATCACACGACAGTCAGGTATGGTAGGAGTTACACTGGCTGCAGGTTGGACAGGTTCCTTTATTGTATCGTCAAATATGGACATACATTGGATTCATAAATACAAAATAAATCTGACACAGTTTAATTATGATGTATATACAACTTACAAACTAACATATACAAAGTACCATATATATATATATATATATATATATTGGAAATATTCCCGCACACAGGTGCAAGATGCGGTACACAGAGAGCTGACAACTCGACAAAAATTACATATTTACACTTTGACTAATACAAGTGGCATGTTATGTTATGGAGACACTTTTAAAGGAAATGCATTAGGAGTGTGCAAAACTTTGCGAGTAGGGATGGGCCCTCAAATCCTCAAGGATGTTCACGAGTCAAGACTCAAATCCTTTGTTTTAGAGCTCTAATATTGCTTATTGGTGGTTCAGAACCAATTACCGGTCCGGTGTCTGGTTGTTGACACTCAACTGTAGGTGTGAATGTTAGCATTTAGTTACTAATTGTGTTTTCCACTGTTCTATTATATTGATATTTCCTCTTGTGTTTACGATTTTGTCCAAGATTTGGATTCATAAAATAGTGGATTTGACTCAAATCTATCCAAAAACATTACTAATTAATATTCATATGAAAAATCTGAAGTTATTATTATTATTGAATTTCATTTTGTGATCAAAACTTAAGTCAATAAATTAGAATAAAACACCACATTTTCCAAGTTATTTTACTGCATAGAATTAAATTAATAAGAACACAGTAATCTTTTTTTTTCAAGCATCAACAAAGAAATATTCAAGGCCGTAGTCAGGGGGTTTGGGGGTTCGAGCCCCCCCCCAAATGTTATGAACAAAATATATATATGGCTTTATTAATGGTTCAAACAATAACAAAATTAAGGTACAAGTACAAATTAGGGAGCTGTGTTACCATAAAAAGCACTTCTAGAGGTGTTTAGTATCTATAATTATTTATAGCCTTCGGCAATTATGATGTTATGTTGGCATAAAAACACTTCAGATAGCTTTTAGAACTGTTTATCATTTAGAATCTTTTTCTAGCCTCTGGCAATTGGGG
>CABFOV010007195.1:0-29885 GCA_902141375.1 Timema poppense | reverse complement strand
GTGGATACAATTCCAGTTTTAGTGGGTATAATTCCAGTGGATACAATTCCGATTTTTCACAAAAGCAGTTTTTTACAAAACTGTCGGAATGGATACCATTCCGAATGGATACAATTCAGTCCCCTCATCAAATACACGCTGTAACAGGTCCGGAGTAAACTGGAGGTTCCTCGTCTCTCTTGTCACAGGCAGCGCTGTAACAGGTCCGGGGCAACCTTGTTCCTTTATGCTCTGGAGATTTTTGGAGCAGTCGTACAGTAGAAAGTAAGTGGATACTTTGTGTTCTTGTCACAGCACTGAGATCAGGTCCAGCGCAAGCTTACCTATCTATTATATAGGCCTAGCTTAGAGTTGGTTTGGGGAGTCCCATATGAGTTTTTAAAGGGAAAGCTTTCGTAATACAAAACATTATTTCCACAATACAGGCACATTATGTAATATATTCTCACAATAAATTGTTACGTTGATGAGTGACATTGAAGGGACCCACTTGTAATCAAATGATTTAATGATTTAAGGCAAGGGTCAGCAATCTACTGACTGACTGATTTTATCTAGCCCACAAAATATTTAGCAAACAAACAATTTGTTTAAAAAAGGGACTTAATAGCTAATTACTAATTGGGAAATGTAAAATTGAACTTTTTTGTTGCTCTACTTCTTTTGCTTTACTTTTTTCAAATTAGCCAAAAAAAATTTTCAACCCATAAAGCCCACGATATCAAAAAGGTTGACAGCCTCTGGTCTTTGGCTACACTCTCTCACTAGAATGGACTGCCGATGACAGGGAGATTGAGATTCGATTCCGGTTGGGTGCACTGAGGGTGATTTTTCCTAAACGTTTTCAACTCTCATTCCAAACAAATGTGAGTGCACTTCCTCTAGAATCAACCATCTTCATCCCTAACACATTGGCGTAATTGGCATAATTGCGTACAACCCGAACGGGCAGTAGACGTTGTGCTAAAAAAACCAGACTGGGAGTAGGTACGAATATAGTAACTGTGACAAAAAGGAACAGGTAAAAGGAACAGGTCCAGTGGTCGAGCAGTAACAGATTGCTCCTGCTCCACTAAAGGAACAGTTTTTCAAATCCCTAGCCTAATTTGATATTATGCCTTTTGATCTATATCGATCCAGAGAATCGATTCAAAGCCCATGAATCAATAACCATACTTGTTTGTGTATTTGTATATATGTTTTAAAGATTATGACAATGGTCCAGTTTCATAGTCAAATTTAGTACGCCTCAAGTGCGGCGCTACACTAAATACAAGACGACACCTACCTAAACTCGAATGGAATGGGCCGTTCTCGCATGGGAAACTGGCCCATTCCATTCTAGTTTAGGTAGGTGTCGTCATGAACTTATTGTAGAGCCGCACTTGAGGCGTACTGAATTTGACTATGAAACTGGCCCAATGAGTCTCCTCTATATTTCATTATTCTTGTTCATTTTACATTTATGTAGGCGAAAGAGATGGGCAAAACAGTGATTTTACTATATCAGTGAATACAGTGACTGTGATTTTAAAATATCGGTGATTTACATCAGTGATTTTTTACTGTGACCTGTATTCACAGTATTTTGATGGACCGATATTTTTTCACTTTCTAACCACGGTCAAAGCTTGTATTTAGCTGCTGTCCGAGTAGGCGAGTACAATCGAGTATTGAGTATTTACTCGAATAGTCCCATGAGTATCGATTGTAAGGAAACTAATTACTCGGGTGTTTGGCGGCTTGCAATGGAATTCGATACTTAAAGGTCCGACATTAACTCTTCCTGTTGGTACTGACATTGACAATTGGCATACAGCTACCTAATCTTTAGGTTTCATGTTGCCCGACTAATGTACAGTCAATACAAAAATATGCGTTTTAAAATGTTTCGTATAGTTGATAAAAAGATATGTCATTTAATATGTTATAGTGAAATCACTGAAATGTTATGTAATTTGGGCAATATTAGTTGTCCAACAAACTTATGTTAAGTTTGAATACCGATATTAAAACTTATTTAACGTACTATGAGAAACTTTTTTAATTGTGTAATTTATTTAGTGATCTGATTTACTACAGTTACCATTTATGTGACATTAAAAATGAATTTACTATAATGGCGATTGGTTTAGAAAGTGTTGTTTGGAATGCAGGTCATATACTATATTATTGTAGTGTTATTTTATTTTAAATACCGTACATCTAATAGTAGATGAACTATACATATATTAGAAGCAAATAAACTTTAGATTAGACTATAGGATGATTAGGATCATCAACGCATATTAAATAGTAAGGTTTATTTATACATTTTCTATTTCGTTACTTATTTTAATTTATTATTAGCGATTTTGGGGATAGGATCACCTAAAAATAGAATAAATGTTTTTTTTCGTAGCCTACTTTTAAAAAGAATCCTAAATGTTATTTGCTTAGTAAGCAAGCTTTTCGATTTTGTTCTTAACAACAAATATTTTTATTGAAAACGCATGTGAATGAAACATTTAAACCATTAGATTCATTTTTACGTAGTAGTCTATTACCGTTTTTGAAAAATAAGCTCTACGAGATCAAGTGCTTTAAATAGAAACAACACGTAAAACATGCCAGTCAATAAGGTCGATTCTCAATTAGCTGGTATAAAATAGAAAATAAAAGAATAACAAGGGCCACGAAGCAAGTATTTACTCGAATGTCTAGAAGAAGCAATACTAGCTCCGTAGCTCGAGTAACTGTTTCCATCTGATGCGAGTATGGAGTATCACCGATCACTAATTTCTCAATCACCGATATTTTTGAGATCGAGTTACTGGGAGTAGCAGTGATCATGTGGTATCGGTGAAATATTCAGTCAGTGATTTATCCCCCATCTCTAGTAGGCGACTCTCTACAAAATACTGGTGAACTACAGAAATTATATAAAATAAACAGTAAACACATACACTGATTATATCTTAAATTACCTGTTAACACAGAGGAAACAATACATTACATAAACAATACAAAGACTTATATGTGAGGATCTTCCTCGAAATTCTCTTAAAATAAACACGAATATTTTAATTAATTTCTTCCAAACTCATGGCAACACTATCTAGCGCTGGGTCTTGGAATCTAAGTTTGGTGGCTCACTTGGGAAGAATGTCCTTGGTCGGTCACCAGCAGATGACACGGAACAACTTGAACTCAATATTGTTGAAACAATAATTTATATTCATGATTTAGAATGGATCCTGAACAGTATTAAATTTGAGTCCTTCTTTTAGTATCACAAAATCTCCATATGAAATAATGGCATTCACTCTTGATATGAAAAATTACGTAACAGATTGGAAGGGCAATGTCTACATGGTGTTACATGGAGGGTGAGGAGGGTCAAAATAGGTAAGAAAAAATAATTATATGTTTCCTATGAATGACCCTCCACGTACAAAACCTGATCCATCCTCATAAATTTTAAAGACTCTTAAACAAGTACGGAGCGGTTCCAACATTTAGGTTAAGCTTCGCATTCATTTAGTCCTTAATGGTGCATATAAATTGAAATCACGTCTAAACAGTCCGTAACCTTAATCACGTGCCCATGCCTACCAATGATAAAATCGGAGACTACGTCCAATTAAACTCTTTGAAGTAAAGCTGTCTAGATCAAAGCACAATCAGACGTGATATGTGAAGCATAGGTTATTAAGAATACTTACTCCATACCAAAACCACGACAATTTTTCTAAGAGCTTTTTATTTATCAGAAAACTGTGTCCGATTCTCAGAAAATATTAAATTTTCAGAAAATTATTTTTGGAATAGTCCCCTGAGTAAAACTATAATTTTATTTTGTATTTGTTTCCATAGCAACGAATCCTTTCGCTGCCATTGGCACTTTCATTTAGATACGCACGCCCATATTTACTTTGCTGTGTTTGGCAGTCCTTAGAAGCCCGTATCGACAAATACTTAAAAAGTTTTAAAGTTAAGAAGTCATCTTCTACGGGGTGGTAAATACTATGGACTTATGGATAAGGACTACGTAGACAGTGCAATCTGTTAGTGTTGGGGTTATATCTAAAGTTGGGTCCAGACTATAACTGAACACCGAACAAGACATGTCCGCTAACATTTCAAAAGAACATTTTTGTTGTTCTGTTCACTGGGGCTGGAGTGTCCCAACTTTAACAGAAAATGTTTGCAACGAGTTCACAAAGATGGTAGATAGACCCATTTTTTTTTCTCTAGCTCAGTGTGCTTCAATATCTGTTGTGCGATGAGTACGCGTGTGCAAGTAGCAGCTGCTTCAATATATTTATACACTACTACCAAAACATAGAAAGAACCAAACCCCATCGATGGTGAATCACAATATTATACCAAAGTTAGAATGTGTACTGTACATTTGCCCGAGCTTATTAGCAGATTTCCAATTATATTCAATCGTTGGAATGTTTAAACGACCTCGTGGTGTATGAGCCTAGGGGTCACAGGTTTGATTCCTGGTTGGTACCTTGGGTAATTTTCCCGATAGTATAACCACCCTAATGGTCGCCAGTGTCTGGTTAGCTAGGTTTAAGTTGGGTTAAAAATTTCCACTGGTTTCACACCCTCATACTCAATATCCTAATCACCTCATCTCATCGGGACATGGAAAGAGCCTCCACGGAAAGGATGTACGATTAGTATATTCAGGCGTCCCCTGGCCAACTGTATATTAGTACGGGCTAATATTTCCACAAACTGGGCTAAAACTGATGAAGCCCAGACGCACAATATTATTATTATTGTTATCATCGGAATGTATAAAAAAAATCCACGTGAGTATGCCCATCTGATCTGATATTTGACCACTCAATTTTTCTACAATAAGCTAAAATAAAGGATGTTATTATTTTTCAGAACCCAGAAAAAGAAATACACTTGGCGAAGTACACATGCACTTAAAAAAAACAAAGTACGGGTGTCATGAGGCTGCTGTCCCGCCAATGACAGGATTCTCGGGGAAAAGTTTGCCAAGATGTCCAAACCAAAGCTGACCCGAACACGAACATCCTTTGATGTGACGGGCAAAAACCGACAACTGGTAGATCGAGGCCGAATAGAACAGCGAACAATTTTTTTTACAGAGAATTCTCCATAACACTACCAGCATTGTTCATTGTTCTGTTCCAGTCTGGACCCGTCTTTATGGACCCCTACCGCAGCTTACGGATACGGAGTTCGTAGATGGGTCTTTATTCAGTAACGAGTCTATCTACTTAGATAAATGTACCTGGTTGAACTCCCAGTATGGTAGAAAAAAGGTATCGTTCGTTCCCTTTCACAGTGACGAATTGAAACCAGGGGGTTGGTGTGGAATTTGTTTAAAACTGGGCTAGTAAGTTTTGTAGACATATGATTAATTTATATAGAAAATGTACGTTAGATACCCCATCATAAAAAAAAGATGCTCAGCGAAACATAATTTAAGAAAAATGGAGAGAAGGATATATAACCATTGATTTTTAAATCAATATCTTACTAACTAAACTGAAGAAACTAAAGTTATTTCATACATCTTGCTTTAGAATGTTGCTCTACTAGAGGAATTGAGAGCCCTCAATTTAAAGGAATTGTAATTGCATTTGCGTGGAGGCAGAGCATAAATTCATTTATAAAAAGAACCATCATCAGTACACCCGACCGGGGTCAAACCCCTATCTTCCCGTCATCAAAAGTTTAGTTTATTTCAAGATTGACGCCTTATACCATGATGTTGGCCACACAAGTGGGTTTTTCTTTAGTCACTCAACTCTTTGCTATTACATTTTATGGATAGTAAATATCTTTAAGCTTTGGAAAAATGTTCTCTTATTTATTTAAAAAAATTAACATTGAATTAAAATACTTTCGTTTAATTTTATCAACAATAGCATAATGTTGAATATCTCTCGGTACACCTAGTGAATTTTGCAGCACATTAGTGTGCCACGGCTTAACCATTGATAACCACTACTACCTAGAGATCAGAGGATGTCAACATTTTTTGTTCATCTAACCACATATCCCATACAACTTATCTTCAACTTAATACGTTCCAAAGTTGTTGATGCATAATGCAAATTATACACATTCTATAATCTACATTTAAAATAATTAAAATTAATTTAATACAAATCAACGACGTTTTAAATAGTAAGTTTTAAATTATATATATTTATATATATATATAGTGTAATGTATTTGCGTGCCCCAGGTTGAATAACATTGTTCTAGAGTCTATACAAATTGCTCGTAATATAGGTCTATAATTTGTAGATACATAAATTAGATGAATCTTAATGACTAGAAATTACTTAAGTTAGAAATGAGATCGAAGACTGGAGAAATAACTTTTTATAGCTTATTTTACAAGATTTAATAATGATACGTAGTCTTTCTTCCATCACTAGCTTTGGCTAGTTTTTAATTTCAAGGCTATGCCTAAGATATTTAACCTTGAATTTCTCAAAAACCTAATTTAAAAAAAAATGGAAAAATTCACACATAAACTTATATAATTTAGCATCATTTGTGGAAGGTTTAAATATGGGATAACAATGGTTTTAAAATTTAATCACTTGATACGAAATGACATAAAATTTAATCACTTGATACGAAATGACATAAAATTGTTTCGCTGATTTCAATTACATTGTTCTATAAAGTAGAATAACCCACTTTGGTGGCCGTATGGTCTAAGGCGCTACTCTCGCAGTAGACTAGATTGCTGATGACGGAAATATAAAGGTTCAAATCTCGGTCGAGTGTACTAAGGGTGGATTTACCTAAATGGTTTTCCACTCTCCCTCCACGCAAATGCACGTACACCCCCTCTAAATATAATCTCCCTAATCCCTAATACATTAGCGTAATTGGTGCATAAGCGTATAATCCGAACGGATAGTAGGACGCGGTGCTAAAAATATTAGAAAAGTTTTGAGTTTGTTGTTTCTTACACAAAATGTCACTCCGTGATCCAGCAAAGGGCCGACATACACGCATTTCCTTGTAAGCTGAGAGTTGTTTCTTCTCATGCGCATGTCCGAGTCTCCCGTTGTGTTGCCAACTTGAACACTCATGCCGGGATCACTATCAACTTCACTTTAACTTAACGTAACGTTTACTTAAGGTTCACCTAACTTAAGAAAACATATGTTTGATCACGATTCACGTAACTTAGCGTAACAACTCGAGCCAAAGATCTGCATTCTAGAGTACCTATGTGTTTTGATCTGTGATTTGTACTATTTGTAAAGTGATGATTTGTGAATGTTTACAGTTTTCAATCTATATAATAAATTTCTATTATTAAACGTTTTTGATAAATTTAGCTTTCCTATTTTAGTTTAATTATTTTGTTTCAATGTATGACTATTAGAACTTAAGCTAAAAAGTAAACCTTGGTCATAATATCCTGTAGACGTTACTCGCATAATAATTGGCTGGCTAGATCACGTGATGCCTTTTAAGTAACGTTCACTTAACGTGAAAGACTATGGGCTAGTTTCATAGTCAAATTTAGTACGCCTCAAGTGCGGTGCTACACTAAATACAAGACGACACCTACCTAAACTCGCATAGGAAACTGGCCCATTCCATTCTGGTTTAGGTAGGTGTCGTCATGAATTTAGTGTGGCGCCGCACTTGAGGCGTACTAAATTTAACTATGAAACTGGCCCTAAGTGAACGTTAAGTTGCTAGTGATCCCGGCATCAGTGTGCCGCGAGGACTCAACGATAAATAAGTGTGCCGTGAATAAAAGAAAGTTAGAGAGGACCGTTTCTAGACTATCTTGAGTAAAGCTATTCTTGCTGGACAACTACATCGCACCTGTAATGGACGACTACTGTCTCTTCAGTTCATCCACAGTTTATTATTATTATTATTATTATTAGCACCGCGTCTTACTACCCGTCCGGGTTATACGCATTTACGCTAATGTGTAATGGTAGGGTGGTTGTGAGATGAAATGGAGGACCTACAGTTTAACGTAGGATCCGAACCTCGGTGGAGGCCTGGAATTTCACACATTCACAAGTTGTGATTAATACACGTCTTGTCAGAGGTGAAGAAAGGGTTTGGTAATCAGACAAATCTGTTCCGGGACCGAGGATTGAACCCCGGACCCCAGCCCAGAATTCCGACACCTTACCCCTACACCACCAGGTCATCCATCCACAGTTAAAATAAAGCATAGTTGAAAAATCAACACGATGTTTTTATAGCACTGCGTCTTACTATCCGTCCGGGCTGTATGGCTCCCCTAGTACATAGTATTTCTACCAAATGGTGCAGGCAACACTAACCAGCTGAAGGGCTGAGTGCACTCCCAGCTCTATATGGATAGAAATTACATCAAACCAACCTAGGCTATTCACTTAAGAAGAAGAATATATCATAGCCATATCTTAACTTATTTTCTCAAATTTGCCTTCCATTTTTATACTATCATTAAGTCATATTAACTCAAAAATTTAACTTTTCTATTTTTCAGGTAAACTGAACTCATCGTTGGTTATTTTTATTCATTGTGAATAGCCTTTAGTTACATTTGGACATTGGTTTTTACGTAGGCAGTGCTCAGAGTCTCCCCTTGATTGATAAGTAACTTAAAAAAGTAATTCAAATTGAACCAAACATTGTATTGAGGTAAGGTCTTTATTTACATGAGAAAGAATAGTTACCTGCTTCGTTTGGCGCATTTTATAAGGCGTCACTCTCGTATTGTACTAGACTACCGATAATATGGAGACTGGGGTTTGAATCCCGGTCGGTTATACTGAGGGTGGTTTTACAAAATTGTTTTTCACTCTCCCTCCATGCAAATGCGGTTACACGTCCTCTAAATCAACTTTCCTCATTCCAAACTCAGTATCGTAATTAGTATTTATGAGTATAGTCCTAACAACAGATGTGGTGCTAAAAATAAGAATATTTAAATAATTTTAAGAATTTTAAGATATAAAAATATAAACTATAATAAAAATGGTTTAAAGCTATTTTAAGGGCAAATAAAACATTTTGACAGATAAATAAAGAGTTTTTTTATTCATAAGAAAATTAATTTTATGTGACTATGAATATTTAAAAACTGATTAAATCTATTATGTGATGTATAATAAATTCAATTTAATACTGGTATTCATTTTAACATGATATAATTGTTAGAAATAACATCGATTTTTAGGAAATCATTTTGAGTGTACAGTAACCCACATTCATATAATAATGATAAAATAATACTGTATGAGTCTTACGTAATAAATGGAGACTTATTTCTATAAAAGCTAAAAATAAAATATTGGTATCAAAAACATTATTTTTTAAAACATTAATAGGTAGTGTAAGATCCTCGAAAATCTCCCAGATGTGATTTCTTGTTTGGCTTAGGACTGACATTTATTCCGCATCATAATATCTATCTAAATACAAATTTAACTATTAAAAAAGTTCAATTAAATTATAAATCACAGTTTTATTGAAAGTACAGTTTTATAAGGTTTGTGAGCCGCTTCAGTGACCAAACGATCTAAGGTGTCACTCTCGTGTTGGACTGGTTAACTGAATATGGGGAGATCGGAGTTCGAATACCTGTAGGGTCTATTAAGGATGTTTTTTCCTAAATAATTTTCCACTCTCCTTCCACTCAAATTCGGGTAGATTACTTCTAAAATAATTCCTCCTTCCTCAGCCTTACCCTATTAGAGTGATTATCATAATGCGTATAACCTGAACTTGTAGTAAGATGAGGTGATAATATATATAAGGTCTGTGTAGTAAAAGGTTAAACTAGAATCTAAAAAAACCTTCTTGAACAGTTGTGAAACAATTACATTTTATGTTAGAATGTCATTCCTGGGATGGTTTAACAAGTAATTTATGAATTTATAATACTATTGGTTATCTTTTATCTCTTAGCTATGTTGATTTTTGTTAAAGATTTCAGTGATTAAAGTTTGATATGAATTCGAAAAGTGATGGTGATTGGCTGAGAAACCAACTCTCAACTAGTTTCGAAGAAACTACCACCAGATTTATCAGACTAAAATAATAATAATAATATCAAATATTCTCAGTTATCAGTACATCTCCTTAACAAATATAAAGTTTTCCACACCATTGTCCAAAAAATGAATTGTCCCAATAGAGAGAATTCAAACAATATCCCAAACCTTTCCTGAGTTGAAATGGTTTGAACTGCGACTGGTGACATTAATTAACACCAGGAAAAGTGTAATTGATTATTCACTATGCTTAGGAGGTAATTCGAGACAGTGATTTCATAGACTGTCTGAGTGCTAGAATTGTAACTTCTCTCCTCTACTTAATTTGGCAGCGTTTTAGGACATGGCGAGTGAATAGTATGTGTGAGTGGTAATGAAGATATGGTCATGAGAGCGAGCTGATATGCATGAATAGGGTTAAGCGGTCAAAGGAAATTATATGATATGTGTGGAGTTCAGCAGTCAATGGAAATTCTATGACATGTATAGTATCTTAAAAACATCAATTATTATTATTTATTAAAGTATCATGTTTTTTGACTAGATTGCTCGAAAATATTTTAAATTGAGTTCTGAATACACGCCATTAAAACTGCCAAGTCATCTAATTTAATCAACAGTGTCATCAAACTAGTAATAAGGGTTTTGTAAAAAAAAATAATGAAATAGTAATGTCATGTGTTATAATATCAGAAATAATTAGTATTGCTATTACTACAGAAAAGGCTTTTGATATGTATAATACATTCTAAATATGTAAATGGTAGTCATTTCTAAAGAGCTAAACTAGTAAATAAAAACTAAAAATTTCACTCATGCAATTTCACAAGTTGTGTTTTTAATGGCATCCTCCACAGAGGCCATGAATATTCTATAGTTGATTTCCTCTGAATCTAAAGTCTTATAAATAAAAACAGGCATTTTGTCAGTGAGAACCCACAAGTTTCCATTCCTTACCTTAAGATCGTTAGGGAAAATAAAGGTTTCATTGTCAGACGTTATCAGGGCTTGATTCTCTGGCGTAAAAGGCTTATTAGAATTCCAGCAACCAATACCATTACGATTGACCTGCGTATAAAATAAAACCTCTGATGTTTCATCGTAATAAGATGATGTGGCTTGAGTGTTCTCCCCTCTTGATCCCAGGAGCTTATAGTCATAATAACTGTTGGAGGAAGCGTTTTTATTTTTTAGTACTTCATTTGAAACCGCAAACTCATTAGTACTGGAGAGAGCATGAAAATATACGGTCCTAGAACCGTTTATCTTATCGGCAGCGGAAAGTGCTAGACCAAACACTCCATCTGTCCATTGGAAATTGACGCCACCAACGTGATAGTTTCCATAGAGTGGATCGAAGTGAAAGTAATGATGCTCCACACGCCAAGAATCATCGTTCAACCAGTCATACACAATCAGACCATATTCACCAAGGTCCGGGATGTAAGCAAACGATGTATTACAATTTTCTGGGACTACATCTGGCACGATATTAGCAAAGAAGGATTTGGCTTTTATGTCTGAATCTTTGAAGGTGTGTTTCCTCAATAATGTGTCAGTGTTTAGATCAAATACAAGAATTGTGGGTGGTTTTATCTGGGTAGCGTTCCCAAGAATGTCAGCAAGGCCGGTGTCCATTACCCAAAGACGATCACATTTGTCGACGTGGACCCGGAATACGGAAACTATGTTGTCATGAGAAGTCGCATTTTCATCGCTGGTTGAAAGTTGGTTGTATTCCCAGCTTGGATAAGGCGTAAGCAATGGAGAAGAACTGGAATCTGCAAACAAAAACAGGTTTTCTGTTTAATAATTATCAAATGTAAAGGTACACAAATACATATTTTTTTTATTGCGCCACTCGACGCTGGTCTTGATGGAGAGCATATCTGGGCAGGTGATAATAGTTTTTGTTATTAATCCTGATAATTCTCAATTCATATATTATCAAATTTTGAAATCCGCTCTCAATTTTTTTTAATCTCCCAGATGTAATATTTAATAATAATACAGGCCTAATTATGTTTATACCTACCGTACCTGTTATTAAAAATATGGCTATATACATATTTTTATTATAATTTAACTTGGTCCAAAGAAGTAACTCATATTAGTAAAGATATTTAATTGCGTTGTTGAATTTATTAAAATAACTTTAGAATTTTCTTTCTGCTGCTCTTAAAAATCGCTTGTTCAAACTTGATTACTTCCACACCTTGACTACTGTGATTACTTATCCAAGCTTTCGAAGACATCAAGCGAAAGCTAAGGATTTTTTGTTCACGAATGTTTGTTTGAATTAATTTTTTATTATTTATTTGGTTGGCATGTGGCTTTCAAGCAATCTTTGCTATCACCACGTCTTATTACCCTGTTTTAGGAGTTTGGACTGCTGGCCAGAACTTTAATAAAGGGAAATAAAAACATTAATAGAATTCATTATTATTAAAAAAACATACCCTAAATTAGTATGATGTATGTCACAATATTAAAATAGTTTTGTGTCTGCACGTTCATTGTAGGGTAATTTTGTTGTCACAAACATAATTTTAACTAAAAGATGTGGCTGCAGACTTTTGCAGAAATATTTTATAGATAAAGCAACTTGGAAACGTATTTGATTTCTGAGTCTTGAGTTGCCATTTTTCACTTAATTAAATTTAATAAAAGTGTACTACTTTACAGAAAACATCCCCTGTAGGAACTACCTTTGTTAAAGCACCTTTTTACATTCTTGAGTTTCCGCTTCCACTCAAAACAAATTTTATTGTTTTAGTCTACACTCAGTGGTGAAAGCTCTCAGTCCTATCGTGACGGGTTCCCCTATGGCCCTATCATATAAGCTGCACCATAGTGGAAACAAGCATGGTGAGCTTGCCACCTTTCGAAGTATACTAAGTGTATGTAGCTTTAGCTTTGTATTTTTATCACCACAATCTCTTCGTTTGAAAGAGCCACATAAATGATTTTATTAAATATTATTGTGGTTTGATTTTCATTAGTAGTACAATAATGATTGGTTTAAAATTTAAACTGTTATATTTAAAATATAGTTTATAAATAGTGAACATGTATATTCTACATGCCAGTAAACAAAAGTGCAATTTTCGGGAAATTTGAATGTTTGTTAGCTAATTAATTCACAAAGATATTAGGTATTTAAAAAAAAGTGTTAGTAAGCTAATGAAACTGACTTTATATAATATGTCAAAGATTTTTTTTGTTCGTATTTTATTGTCTAAGAAGAAATAACTATGAAAAAAGGAAAAAATAAATGGAAAAATATTATTTTCCTTTTTGATGTAAATAATATTTATTTCCATTAATAACTATTCCTTGTCAAACGATGGGGGGAAAAATCCAATGAAGATGTTCGTAAAATTCAGGGCCGTGCCGTGATATGCTACAGAGAGACAGCCGCATCAGGCGGCACCGTAAGGTGGCGGCATAAGCAGTGAAATCAAAGAACCATTCAGTGATTAAAAATCTTAAGGCAACGCTTTTCTATATTGGTCTCTGTGATTCAGATATTGATGTATACGACTTATGATTTATCGCACGCTTTTTGTACCCTTTGATATTGGTTTCTGGTGCAAGTACATCGCTGGCGAGCGCCGAAAGACTTTTGATCTGACAGCGCGAAGCTATTACTTTTGTTTGTAATATACCGCGCAGCCGCTCAAGCCGAGGTGGCATTTATCACAAAAGACTATTGCACGTGTTAAGTGTTGATAGTTCTGCTTTGAGCTTACAATTATTGACAATATTTGATTTTAATGTTAGTTTGTCTCGAGAAGTGGCAAGTGTGTTTAAATCAGTAAATCAGATATATAATATATTTGTATCAGTATAATATTTTTGCATTTATACTAATTCAGTTTTTGTGTTTATAAAGCAAATCAGGTAAGAGAATTATTTTTTTACAGGAATTGTAGCTACTTATTGTCATTGAAAATGATTATGTTAGGACAATAGAAACTCGAATTAAAAAGTAGCATTTGCATGGACTGGGTATATCTCAGGTGAAGAACGTGTGCCTTTGTGTGATAGAATGTTATTTAGGTGGTATTGGGCTACTTTTGCGTTCTTTGTATGACAGAGATAGTTGCTTAGGAAATATTTGCATTTGCCTACTTTTGCGTTCGTTATTTATTGCTCTATTTTTACCAATTTCATATACGATGAAGTGGAGACAATACAATAACAAATTAAAGAAAGGCATATATCAAAACAGCTGCTTGCTGTCAATTTGACATATATTTGTTATCTATTTATTATGTTCTATTACCTACAAATCTTACTAGCATTGCAACTCATTTCTATCGTTATTTTATCTACCCTATTTTAATAGCACGACAAGCATCATCATATTAAAGTAGCTTTATATTTTTAAAATAAAAATAGTATTCGTACATTTTGTGCAAATTAAAAAAAAATCACAATCGAAGGTTATTTTTAAGAAAAAAACATTTAAGGGGCGGCATTTCGAAGACTTGCATCATACTGAGAAAATCTACCGCACGGCCCTGGTAAGATTGTTGAACATAATTAACTCACCATCAAAACACAAATCAAGTTAACGCCAAATGCACATGTGTTTGACTTGTTATCATTTTTATCTAATAACATTGTCAGGGAAATAGATAAGATACAATAATGGGCTGGTGGGAAAAGTATTTTTAATGAGTTTAATTAACCTGCCTCGTAGTATAGTGGTTAGTGCCCCTGGCTTCCGACCAAGAATTCCCCGGTTGGATTCCCGGCTAGTACAGGGTGATTTTTCTCGAAAGGGGAATAATATTTTCATGGTCACCAGGGTTTGTTATTTAGGCTTAAGTTATGCTAAGATCTTCATTGGCTCCACTCCGTCATCTCATCGGGACATGGAAAGTGTCTCCACGGAAAGCATTTACGATTAGTACATTCGGGCAATGGTACATTAGTGCTGGCTAATCTTTACGCAAACTGGGCTACAAATTAATAGAGTCCAGACAAGCCATTATTATTACTAACATACCATTCAAATTAATGTAGTTGAGCGTTGAGGCCACACCGGACTTCCATCGTGGCACCGTCACAAAAAGCTTGTCCTCCCATATGTCCAATCCAAGGGGTAGATTATTCTCGACGATGTAGTCTTCGGATTTGAGGGCGTTTTCACGCACATCTACACTTGGAAACACAAAGTCCAGTTTCTTCCAAGAATACACTTCCTTCAATTTCTCGTTCGTTGAATAACATCCCAAAAATAGGTTAAATATTAGGTACAATTTGTACATTTTAAGCTAAATTTCTTGTCAAACTGAAACAAAACAAAAAACAAAACCACTATAGCAAAAGTATGATGAACGGAAAGAAACAGTTTACTTACAATAGATTATTACTATTTACCTACCTACTCTATGACATTAGGAACTCAAAAGTTAATTGCCGACCTTACAAAAGTACACAAACTATCTCTATCCAGTCCCCCTCATTACATCCTAACTCTTTCAGGTCCATTTTAATGTTATCCTCCCATCTGTGTCTAGGTCCTCCCAATGAATCTCTTCCCATTGGGTTTGCCATTCAATACCCTGAACATGGATCTAAGTTCTTCCATTCTCGCTGAATGTCCTGACCCCCGAAATTTACGAGACTTGCTTATACAATGTCTTGTGATGAGTAAAGTGTATGTAACTCATTGTTATGTAACTTTCTCCACTCCCTAGTTCCTCATCTCTTTTTGTAACAAATATATTCCTAAGCCCCTTGTTTTCGAACACACTAAGTTTATTTTCGTCATGTAAAGTGAAAGACTACGTTTAACTCCCATAGAGAACCGGTAAAATTATTGTTTTGTCTAATCTGAGTTTCCCATTCCTTGAAAGCAGTTGAGGTGTCAACAACTTACTGACCAAGTAATATCATTCATTTCCCATCTGTATTCTTTTACTAATTTCCAAACTAATATCGCTATTTTTAGCTAAAATTGTTACAAAATATTTAAATTCACTACCATGTCAATTATATACGATGTTCACCTTAATCCCTAATTTAATGTCCCCAATTTGTGTTCTCTGTGTAATCATAAACGCAGAACATTACTTACCTTACTTATATATAAAGTAATATATCTTGATTGTTAAAGTAGTACAAAATAAAGGTTATACCCCAATTTTCCTACGAATGGACATCTGACAGCTAGACAAAGCTAATAGATCTACCTTCACGTATTCATACGTCAATTCATGTTATCTTCTGCTGTCACTTTTGATATATATTATCAATGACTACAAAATAACACTAATAATATAGTAAAATGCTATCAATGCTAAAAGCAAAAAATGTGTTTGTATTTTCTTAAAGTTGCTCCAAATGACCATTCATAAGAAAATCAAGGTGCAAATGCAAAATAATTAGGGCTTTAAATGTTACATAACATATGAGTAAATTCATTCTGTTGGATATTTGTTTCAGCTTATAAAGTTTATCTTTATTTTTATTTTATTTTACTTTCTCATATAGGCCTATATAAGGAATTAGAATCTTTAAAATGTTCTACAACGACACTGTGATGGATATTTAAGTTTTATGTGACTCAAATCCAAAAAATTGTTCTTAATATTTCGTCTTGAACCAATTCCGTCTGTTTATCTATATATAGAGTTACGATGGCAAAAGGGTTTACTATATTTCTTTCAAACCTGATACTTAGATTCCATATAGTTATAACTCATGGACGAAGCGTTATTCTGTTTTAAAATTAAGGACAGTATACCGATGCCTGATTTTTGAACATTTTAAATGTTTTGGGAATGGCTTGAACGATTTTGTTCGAAAAAGCTATATGGGGTTTATTTTATCCTATAGATAACACTGTATTCTTGTTTTTCAGAGATAAAATATTTTAGGGTAGTCAACTGACAACAAATTTTTGAAAATTTTAAATGTTTTGAGAGTGCTTCTTACTATCCCTCTGGCGAGAATAGCTTTATTTTATTTCCTTAGCTTGGTTAACTGGCCTCGTGGTACAGTGGTCAAAGCACCTGGCTGCTGACCTAGAGGTCCGGGATTCGTTTCCCGGCTGGTACCGGGGGAATTTTTTTGAAAGGGGAATAATTCACATGGTCACAAGGATTGAGTATAGTTAAAATTTTCATTGGCCCCATTCCATCATCTCATCGGAACATGTAGAAGGCCTCCAATAAAAGGATGTACGATTAGTACATTCGGGCTTCCACTGGGCAGGTACATTAGTACTGGCTAATCTTTCCATAAGCTGAGGTACAGATTGATGTCACCCAGATACGCCATTATTATTATTACTTTTATTACCACCGCGTCTTACTACTCATTCGGGTTATACGCACTTACGCTACTGTGTAATGGTAGGGTGATTGCGAGATGAAATGGAGGACCTACAGTTTAACGTGGAATCCGAACCACGGTGGAGGCCTGGCATTCCCCACATTCACAAGTTGTGATTAATACACTTTTTGTCAGAGCTGAAGGAAGGGCTTGGTAATCAGATAAATCTGTGCCGAGACCAAGGATTGAACCCAGGACCCCCAACATATAAGTCTCACACCTTACCCTTAGACCAACAGGTCACTGCCATTATTATTACTTTGATGAGTGATAGGTCTATAGGATATTTCCAAATAAAAGCATTATATCTTTATTTATCAGAACCAACAAATTTCTAACTATAGTTACTATCAAAATACTATTAATAAGCTCAGTGGTTACGTTTAGTAAATGTCAAACTCATCCATTCTGGTTTTCTGTTGTTGGAGAGGTCAGGGTTCAAAACGCTTATGGAAATACTGTATATGTATAATCCTAACCTAGGTCTTAAGCCTACATACGAGAGGATAATTATAACAATAATACCCAACCTAACAAAACCTAACCTTCGTTTGGTAGACGTATAGAAGGTCAGTTTGTTATCAACGTGTCTTACTACATGTTAAGGTCATAACTACGCATACATTTATATTATAATTACTTTAATGGGGTAGGGATGAGGGAGGAAGAAGCATTTATAGTTAATATATTCTCATTTGTGTAGAAGGAGAGTGTAAAACCATTGAGTAAACTCATCCTCAGTAGATCCGACCAGGATTCGTTCCTCAAGCTCCCGGTTTGAACATCCAGGCACTGATGTGGGTGTTAGGTTTCGTTAAATTGGATTATATCACCAAGGAAAAATACAAAAATATGTTCTAGTTTGACAGTGACGAGGAGTAGAGGTTCAAATCCCAGATCAATGTACTTAAAATATTTTTTTTCCATTGATTCCAATTTATACATGAAAATACCGATACATTTCCTTTAAATTCTACCTCTCTTATTCCTAATCAATTTGTGTGATTAAATGCGTGTAGCTCAAAGAGACAGTGAGACGCGAAACATAAAAACAATGTTTCCAAGCAATTATCTCATTTTAATTATTGTTTTAATACACGCTGAGAGTTTGAAGAGCCTCTGTACACACTTATAATAGTGAACTCCAAATCATTTGCACCTCACTGAGAGTAATATCGATATAAGTGACATTCACACCGATGTCTATGAAATAAATGTCATCGGTTGAAGTCCATTACCCAAGTGACCTTGACCAATGACTTTGGTGCGAATAAAACAATATAACAATACATCTACAATGTAGTTGTTTTGTGGAACAGCCGTTTTGATTTTCTAAATTTATGTTGATTTTAATAAATATAACAAAAATAAAATACTTAATTATAATTAGTGCACATGACAAATTATTGGGATGTGCACACTTCTTCAATCAAGATGGTATTAATATTGCGCTTCCGGGATACATATTGTAGCCCAGTTTGTAGAAGGATTAGTAAGTACTAATGTACCGTTATCCAGGGAAAGCCTGAATGTACTAGTCGTTCTTCCTTCCGTGGAGGCTTGTTCCATGTCCAGATGAGATGAGGTGAGGGTGATAGTGAGTATGAGGGTGTGGAACCAGTGGAAATACTTAGCCCTTACTTAAGCCTAACTAACCAATTCCTTGTGACAGTTGGGGTAGCTCCCCTTTCGGGAAAAATACACTAGGTAGGCTTACCCGCTGGGAATCGAACCAGGTACACCTAGACTCATAGCCAGGTGCACTGACCACTACACCAAAGAGCCAGTTAATCTGTATGGTGGAAAAATTTCATAACAATAAAATTGTATTTTAATAAACATTTCAATTATTTATAATGGGTTAGTATTCATTAACACTAGTGGAAGTTTATTGTTATATTTTTTAACAGGGCTTCCGAAATATTCTATTTAAACTATCTCATAGCTTTTATCTAGTCCAAATATGTTTACATAAAATATACAATTTTCACTAATAACTATTTTTTGTTTAAATCAAATTAATAATATTAAATATCTAAATATTCTCATTTTTCTTAAATTTTAAAAATCAAATAATGTGTTCAAATTTAATATATTTGATGTTTTGGATTGTTCTATCTTCGCACCAAAATTCATCTCTATAGAATTTCAAGGTACGTTATTTTACCATATTAAACATAAGTTTATCTCTAGAGAATAAAGCATCGCATTTAATAAATTATTAATGACGCCTTGTTAAGTTGTTCCTTATGGAATTTTAATGCAACCTTGTCAACAATGATAATTAGTTACCTATTAAATTAAATGCACGAATAATATATATTAGAGGATTGAATTTAGTTTAAATCCATCCAAAAACGTTTTAACTTATCGTGAAAAGATCTCATCTGAAGGAAAATTAATATAATATTTAATGTCCATACATGACTTATGGCCCCGCTATTTTTATACCCAATTACTTCACCCTTCTCTCCCCCAATTAAATTTATGTCTGATTATCACATTGTAAGGTTCATTCTCTTGTCCAAGGTGTTATATTCCAATTTTCACAGGAAGGGACTTTGAAAGAAACATATTTTTTGCGACAAAAATTGATAATGTTTTACTATTTTGTTAGTGTTATTTTATACCTTAGGTATTAATAACATCAAGATTGACAGTTACATATCACATGACTTTACGTATGAATACGTGAAATTGGAGCTGCCAGAAAAGGAGCTTCTTATTAAAACTAAACAGTAGAGGTGTCAGCCAAGGAACGCTAATTCAAACCCAGGTGTAGATGTTAAGGCGTCTGGCCCTTTTCATTTGGCGTGAAAATTCAGAGATATAGGAACATACGGCTATCTTCAAGTAATCTTTATTCCTTTGCAATTTTCTTTTCTGAAACGGTTTGTTCAAGAGTAGAAGCATATTGATTAAGTTATACTTTTTTATACACACAGCTTATATAGTTCTAACATTGTTCAAATATCAATAAAATTGACATTTTTCAATAGAAAACTGCCGGCTTCAAAGCAAAAAATAAGAAAAGATAAAATGAACAAACATCGATACATCATCTTAGAAGGAGTGTTAAGAATATTAACATAAAAATTTCACTCGTTTTTGAGAAAACTGATATTTCCAAACGTATGTTTTTTTCGCATGACCTGTCCGGTAGCTAGCGGTTTCCGGTTTCCGTGATCCATCTGTTCTTGTTGGTGCGGAAGGATACTTTGGTCGGTTGTGAAGCCACGCCACTCCTCTCACCCTCCCGCCCACCATCCCACAAAATAGGTTTTAGACTTGCACTTGACAGGGCCACGGGCCTTAAACTAAATCTTGTACTGAGGAATTACACTTCCTGCCGCTAGGTTTTATGTGTATCACTTGTTCTGTCCCGTATTCACTAAGTGCACGTTCAACCCTTTAGGCTGGGTTTAGATTCATGCATATCGCATAGCTAATAGCAAATATTGCATAGCTTAAAAAGGCAAAATTCATAATAAAAATACAACCGTTCACAATTAAATGAAATTATTGAAGTTTGACTTAAATCTTGTGTTTTTCTAAGCCTGTGCGAAATTTCTAATTCAAATCTGAATCTTTCTAAGATTCAAATCTTTTAGTATTTTAATGTTGGAATATTTGGATTTGATTCGAAATTTAGAATCTAAATAAATCTTAGATTCGAATTCATTGGGTTTAGCTCAAAATTCGAATCTATAATTCATACTTACTTGAGAAATTAATATAATCAAATCGAAAACTAGGTGACCTGGCGGTCTAGGGGTTAAGGTGTCAGACTTCTATGCTGGCGGCCGGGGTTCAATCCTCGATCCCGGCAAAGATTTATCTGATTACCAAACCCTTCCTTCACCTCTGACAAGACATCTTGTGAATGTGAGGAATGCCAGGCCTCCACCGTGGTTCGGATTCCACGTTAAACTGTAGGTCCTTCATTTCATCTCACAATCACCCTACCATTACACATTAGCCTAAGTGCGTATAACCCGAACGGGTAGTAAGACGTGGTGCTAATAATAATAACAAATCGAAAACTAGTTGCGTGGTAGTGTGAAGAGAGAAATTAGCTTAAGTCCAGTTCGTAAAGGAATCACGTGGGGGACTATAGTTTGTGACAGTTGACAGTGAATATCATGTACTAAGATTTTAAATAAGGTGTGATCTTTATGTGATTTTTCACTTTTTGAGATTAGTGCTATTTATTACCTTTTTTTTTATTGTGTCTAACATGTTTATCAATTTTTTTTAATATTTCATTATTGGATTGGATTCGTAAACTTAGCATTGTAAAATAGTCAACAAAAATTCAATTTGAAAACTTATCCATATTAAATCTAAAATAAATTAATCGATTTAGATATGAACCTCTTTTTAAAATAAAATATTTGATCAAAAATGTTTTAAGTATGGGATTTGACTAGGATTCGATTCGGTAAAATAGATTTAGCATGGGATTCTATTCGGACTCAACTCAAAATGTATTTAGGTATGATATTCGATTTGTATTTGTTCAAGTATTTTAGCCAAGACTCGGATTCGATTCTAAATTGAAAATGATAGTTTCGCAAAGGCTTAGTATTTATATTTCTATAGGTTGACCAAACTTGTTTTTTCTATAATATTATGCCCTGAAAATACATATTTTAATGGTTCACTCTGAAAACAACGTTTAATAATTTGTATACTTTCAAAAATAAAATTAAACTAGCGTATATTGTGCCTGTACTATTTAATACAATTTAATTCTATCTTTGGCTCTGATTTTATTATTGTCATGAATATTAGGGTAAGCCTACTTCTCAATTTATATAGGTAATCAAATATGTAATGCTTTCCTTTTATTTTTTTGGCCATATTACCAATCTTAAACCATTAACGCCAAACAAATAAAAGTCGTTAATAACAAACAATAATGGTTACTACCAGAAACTTTACATATGAACAGAATATTTTTTTCGTCTGTTGTATGTACTGGCGTCTAAAACGCCTAAAACTTCTTGTCGCATTATCATTGGCTAATACGCATCAAGTTCAAGGGTCATCTATGCTAAAATCCATGTATAGTGCATTTAAGTTCAACCAAGTTTATGAATTGTTAAATCTTCACTATTATCCGCTTATCAACACTATCAATAATAATAATAATAATATTTAGCACCGCATCTTACTACCCGTTCGGGTTATACGCTTTAAGTACTAATTACTCTAATGGATTAGGAATTGGGAAGGTTGAATTAGAGGAAGTGAACCCGCATTCGCGTGGAGGGAGAGTGGAAAACCATTTAGGAAAAACCGCCCCCAGTTCACCCGACCGAGATTCGAACCTCGATCTACCCGTCCTCATCAGTCGAGCTCAACACTACAAGCGCGTTAGCCAACTACGCCACCGAGGTGGGTATCAACACTATCATTGAAAGTAATGTTTTTCAACTCTTTGTGCATTATGTAATGTGCACTATTCGTTTTAGCTAGATGCTATATGCATGAATCTAAATCCATCCTTAAAATCACAATGATAAGGTAATTCAACAGTAAAAAAATTATTTCACAGCTATAAATAGTAATTCAAGGATTTCAAATCATTACAGTTAAAGAGCTTGTAATTTTATACTCTTCATGTACCATTGTTAAGGTATGGGGCTGAAATTTAGTATAACTAGACATGCATATGAGGTGTACACAATTAAATATTTATAATCAGCTAAAGAAAAATAATATGTAGTGCATAAGCAGTTTAAAAGTGTTAAAATTACATAATTTTTAATGTATAAAAAGAGTGTTCTTTATATACCCCAATAATTTGATTTTATCTTATTTTTTAGAACTGTCACTATTTAGAATTAATTTGTTTTATAACCTAGCTCCACTAGTTAATTTTATTAATGTATCCGAATTGATAGCTGAAAATATAAATTTGAGGTACATATTTAATGAATTAATATATTATTTTTACTGTGCCGGTTTGAGGGACAACACCGACAAGCAGAAAATAATATTACAGACTCAGATATTCCTATCTACCCCTATCTGTATTAAATTCCCTACCAAAATGTTATGGACCCAAAAAATATTTGTAATTCTTGTTATAAAATAACCTTAATGGAGCCTTGACGTGAATTAATTACCACTTTGTAATAATTATATTATTGTAAGGGTATAGTAGATGTGTCCATTTTTATGATTAATTGTTTGTCTCTTAAATTATATTTTTATATTCAATTGGAGTGAGTTCAAAAATATGTTTATAGACAAACCATTAGTCAAACATTGATTTTCCTAGCAATCATTTACAATGAAAGAGAGCTTATTAAGAGGTGATTGTTTTTGAATGATATGATCTCTAGTTTCTGATAAAAGTGTAACTACAATAACATGCGTAGTAAAGGCAATTGATTCGCGTCCAAACATGCCAAACACTCGAGCGAAACTTGTAGCAAGACTCACCAGTACAAACGACACGTCCTGTAGGCCGGCCGATGATGAACAGAATGAACTCTGGCTTTCTCTTCCTGCAACCTCGTCAACAGGATACCCAAACATCACCTTGATACGTTCAAACTCTCCATCGCCCTTCCATTCGCCGCTTCGCTCGAGAGGCCATCTAGGGAGCTGTTTAGGGCGGTATCACACTGTCATTTCTTTTAGAAATCAGAAATATTACTATTTGATGTATTTTTGTGCATTTTTTTGAAATGAGTATATTAGCACACGACTTATAAACAAACTTAAATCTAGAACAGGCACAACACCCAACACCCAGTCAACTCAATACTGTGGAAAGGGAAACCCACATTACACCAATTATACATTTTTCGGCCAGGACCGGAAATGAACCCTTGATCCGTAGCTCACTACGCAGACACAGTAAAAATATTAGTTTTATAAACTATACGGTAAAAGAGTTGGTATCATCTGTTATAATATATGTATTATTAATTTTTTTTTACAACTTTGTTCGATACTTGTGATTATAAAAATGAACGTCAATCAAGTCGAAACAATCTTGGTGGTCGAATAGTCTAAGGCAACGCTCTCGAAAAAGATTTGACTCCCGATTAAAAGATGGGGGTTCATATCTCTGTCAGTGGTGAATCCGTGTGGAGGGATCGGGGGGGGGGGCGGCACGTAGAGAATAATACAAAATATTGAAACCAATACTCTAATGTTATAAAATACTGTAATGACTATCACCTCCCTCACCCTATCTCTTACATGATCTAACCAATAACTATTTCAACTTCGCTCTAATGTGCAGAAAAGCTAGGGGCTTAAAACTAAAACTCTTCCAAGTATGATAATCATTACATGTATTAAAATATTTTTTTATATACATACCTACTAAAAAATATTAGGCCCATATTTATAGTTATTACTTTTATTGTGACAGGGACGTCTTTTTTTTCTGCATTAAAATTACAAATTTGTTAATTAAAATTGTATAGTTTTCTTACAAATCTTCTTTATATTATTTTAATTGCATTTAAAACTATTTTTATAATATAACAATCAATATTATGACTAGTTTTAAAAACTAGCATTATTATTAATATTAGAATTATTATAAATAAAAATCTTGACTAGTTAAGATTATTAAATTTATACTTGAAAGAATCCTATGAAAACTAATTTATTATAAATAAAAATCTTGACTAGTTAAAATTATTAAATTTATACTTGAAAGAATCCTATGAAAACTAATCGCTCTTCTCAACAACAGACCCTGGATCCACCTTTGATCCCTGGCAGGTGTACTAAGGTTGTTTTTCCTTACATAGTTTTTCACTCTACCTCCACACAACCGAGGGAAAACTTTCCCTAAAAACTGAACCTTCTTCATCCCAGACACAATTGCGTAACTATTGCATAGCCATATAACCTGAACGGGTAGTAAGAACTTGAGCCAAAATATAAATCATGTTAGGAAAATACGGATGGGCCGTTAAACTTTTAAAAATTTTGTCATCAAAACTTCTCAAGTAATCAAAAGGAAAAACATATTTATGCTATGGTTTTAGTTTAGGGTTTGTGGTATATGATAAAATATTAGGTGTATGTTTCATAATTAAGTTTTAAACTGCTTTGCAAGTCCAGGTTAATTTTTCAGATCTCGCCATTTTATTTAATAAAACCCTAGTGCAAGTTCTAGTACAAATTATATAATGTAAATACAGTATGATCTGGCTAATGAGTCTGTATTCTCGTACATACAAGTTTTTATGTTTTGTGTTTGTATTTTTCTTGGTTTTCATGTATGTATATACTGTGTATGTGTACCTTATATAGCATATAGCCTATATATTATTGTATGTGTGGCTATATGTATCATGTATGTTATTGATTTATTGTGTACCAGCTACCTGGACACCTACTCATAAAAACGGTTAATTCGAATTTTGTATATTTCGCATTTTTTAGATATCTCTTGGACCTCGAATTAAAAGAGTTCTACTGTATTTTATAAAATATGTTTAAAGTTACATCACATTTATTTTACCTACTAGCTTATCTATATATATAAAGAAAAGTCCTGACTCACTGACTGACTCATCAACGCCCAACCCAAACTCTTGTACCTAGAAAGCTAAAAATTTGCACAGGTGTTCCCTTTATGATCTAGACAAGGAATAAGACCGGATTTTTCGAAATTCCCATGGGATAGGGAATAAAGAGGATTTATATTTTCGCTTTAAAGTTGCCTTATTTCCGTAACTATAATTATTAGAGACTTCAAATTTGGCATGTAAGTAGGTAATTATAATCACTAATAACTATTTTCAGTATTTTCCGAAATTCCCATGAGATAAGGACTAAAGAGGATTTATATTTTCGCCTTAAAGTTGCCTTCTTTTTCATTAGATCAACGCCCAGCCCAAACCCTTGGACCTAGAAAGCTGAAATTTTGCACAGAGGTTCCCTTTATGATGTAGACAAGGAACAAGACCGGATTTTTTGAAATTCCCACGGGATAGGGAATAAAGATGATTTATATAATTACTATACCACAGTGGGTAACGGGCAGTGGGGGGAGAAGGGGGCTTAATTTATTCTTATACCGCAATGGTTCACGGGCAACGCCATGCGGGGACTGCTAGTATATAATAAATATGACAGTGTAATGCCGTCCGTAAAAACATCACACGTGGTGGATACCCTCAATTCACATAGGACTTTAACAAACGAACAATGTAAAACGTGAGGGTTTGGTGCAATAATGTGCTAGGCACCAGACACGATAGAAGTTTGAGTTCATATGTATTTAAATTATTACTTTCTTACGTACAGCTGCAAACAGGATGATTAAGTTATTCTTAAACATAAGGATTGGTAATAAAGTGAGTGATATAAAACATTAGGTTTTATACCCTTGTTTAGGTGCTGATTTTCAATGTATTCAATTATAATTTAGATACGGCTCATGTGTGTAAATATAATCATTCATCCTCCCAAGCCTTTCATACTTAATTTTATAACGTTGCTTTCTTCCATTTATACCCTTATTAGGCTAAGTATACTCAGGATAGAAAATTAATGTTTTCAGGAATGTGTAATTATGAAAGCCTCGAATTGATTTTTATCTACATTGATCATAGTTATAGCTCCTTCATTTTTGATGAAAAATATTAAAACTACTGAATTTGGAACTGCTCAAATTATGTTAAGATATGAAGGTCATTGAAAAAATTAACAAACAATTATCTTAGATGATCTCGACGAGATTCGATACACATAATTATAGAGTGCTCTCTTAATACATTATTGATATGTTATAAATTATACATCTTCAAGATCATATTTTCGAAGTTAAGTTTGTTCAAAATATACCAACAGATTTTATTCTATTTCACCCTAATTCGCTAAGTTTTTTTATTATTATTATTATTATTATTTAGCACCGCGTCTTACTACCCGTTCGGGTTATACGTTTTAAGTATTAATTACGCTAATGGATTGGGAATTAGGAAAGATAAATTAGAGGAAGCGAACCCGCATTTGCATGGAGGGGGAGTGGAAAACAATTTAGGAAAAACTACCCCCAGTTCACCTGACCGAGATTCGAACCTCAATCTCCCCGTCCTCAGCGGTTGAGCTCAACACGACTAGCGCGTTAGCCAACTACGCCACTGAGGCGGGTAATTCGCTAAGCACACATTCCCTTAAAGATTAATATAGCTTAAGTTATCCTGATTTTAATCTTGCTTGCAATTAAAATAGTCTCATGTGTGCCCAAATTATTCCTACATTTAAATAACATATGCGTGTACATATTTAATCCTAATATAGCAACACTTATTAAATACATAACTAACAAACTCCTGTCCTTAAGGAACTTGAAAGTTCATGGCTGCTAGCACGTGGACTCGCCATAAAACCTATCCAGACGCCCCACTTCCTTAAAATACAATTTTCACACTATCCTCCCATAAACGTTTAGGTATACCAAGGGGTCTTGTAGTGTTGTATTTTCAGGTTTCCCAACAAAGATGTTGTGTATACGCCTATAGAACATGGCACATCAGCCTCCACGCCTGGATTATCCTTAAATTTTTGGAGAGTCATACAAGTCTTGAATTTCTTCCTCATGTTACGTTCTACATCCCAATGTTGGTTCATCCCTCTTGGACACAAATATCTTTATCATTACTTTGTTCTTAGAAACCAACGATATAATTATCTTAGTACAAAATTACACATCCACTGAACAATGCGTAGAGTTATAGTTTTGCATATTCTCAGCTTAATATTTCGAGACAGAAGACGAGACGACTACAGCTTACAAACGGAATAGTAAAAAGAATGCCTACATGACTTTAGTTATGACATCCGTTTGAATTTATTCTAATCTGTTAGTACAGTTCCCAAGTATTTTAATTTGTCAACTTCTTCTAAAGTAATGTTGCTGATCTCTAGGAATACATTCTTTTGGAATATAAGGTCTCGACATATAGCCATGTACTTGGTTTAATCTACATTAATTATTATTCTTAAACTTATTTACTTACCCTATTTAAGAACTTGTATTCCTTTAGAAAATAATTGATTGATTTTGTCCCTGCAGGTCAATTTTAATTTTAAGTTTCACTAAAACTCACAATTCTCTTTAATGGTGATGTTTCATAATTATATATTTTCTTAACCACAAATGTTAAAGCAATACAATAATTGGAAATTTCTGTTACAACCCGCAAACTTACTTACTCTATGGCATTAGGAACTCAAAGGTTCATTGCCAAACTTAACCAAAAGTACGCCACCTATCCCCATCTTGAGCTAGCTTCATCCAGTCCACCTCATTACACCCTACCCCTATATAGAGCTAGTTCTACCCAGTCCGCCTAATTACACCCTCTTTGTTTCAGGTCCATTCTAATGTTATTCTCCCATCTGCGTTTAGGTATTACTAATGGTCTCTTCCTCTTGGGTTTGCCAGTCAATATCCTGAAAAAGGCTCAATATTCTCCCATTCGCACTGCATGTCCTGCGCACCGTAATCTACGAGACTTGAATATTCTAACAGTGCCTTGTGATGAGTACAGGGTATGAAACTCATAATTGTGCAAACTCCTCCACTCCCAGTAACCTCATTCTTTTAAGGACCAAATATTTTCTTAAGCACCTTGTTTTCGAACATCCTTATTTTTTCCCCGTCATGTAAGGTAATAGACCACGTTACACAACCATAGAGAACGACCGGTAATAATATTGTTTTGTATTTTCTGAGCTTTACATTCCTTGAAAGCAGGCGAGATGTCAACAACTTAACTGACCGAATAGTAGCATGTATTTCCCAACTGTATTATTTTTATAATTTCTAATCTAATATTGCTTGTTAAAATTGTTCGTAAATATTTAAAATCATTATCTCTGTCAAAATCCATCTGCATATCTTAACAACTGCAATGTACCGTTTAGTGTCAATCCTTCCCTACTCTCTTGCATTACCATAATAGCCATTATGTATTTGGAAAATATTTGACAAGTGACATCCCACAACCTACATACAATTTTATATTTTCTAGGGTAATATTTAGAAAATTTGGCATGGATTGAACTTCATCTTGGAGTAAAAAAAATGTAAAATAAGTTTGCCTTGTGCAGTAGTACTTTGGTCTTTAAAATGAATGCATACCTTGATTTTCATAGGAATGCACATTTGAAGCACCTTTTAGAAAATACAAACATATTTACCGTGGTCAACATTATTAATATTTTACTATATTATTAGTGTATTAATAATACCTAGCAAAGATTACAGTTGCAGTTAACATTACTTGACTTATGAATACGTGAAAGTAGATCTAGTAACTTTATCTATCTATCAGATAACAGCCATTCCTAAGAAATTCGGGTTATATGTATGGAAACACTCCAAGGTCTCAAACTGCACTAAAAGTGAGCCCAATATGTTTGTTTTAGTGAAAGAGATTATTAGAATACAGACCTATTGAAATTAATCTCAATTAGATAAGCCGAAATAGGATTTTTCTTCGAAAATGTAGCTCTAAAACTCCC
>CABFOV010007193.1:17748-29897 GCA_902141375.1 Timema poppense | reverse complement strand
AATCAGATAAATCTGTGCCGGGACCGAGGATTGAACCCCGGCCGCCAGCATAGAAGTCTGACATCTTACCCCTAGACCGCCACGTCACCTACTACATGTGCACAATTCAAGCCTTCATCTGTATGAAACACAATAGTTCAATACAGGAGTCGTTGTGGCAGCAAATTTGATCCCGAACATCTTCTTACCTTTTATTTCAACCTATGACCCGCTTACACCGACCGGTTGCTGTGACGTCACAGAAATGAAGGGGGTTTGGTTTCAGGCTAGGAGTCGTCACGATTAGTCTTAAAAAACTTGATTTTTACCATGGTTTTGAAAATAAAATATTTTTAATGAAAAGTGTTAAATTCAAGTAAGGTACTTGTTTTGTTATTATATACCTTCAAGTTTACCAACAAAAAGTAATAATAATAATTTATTTACTAAGCACCACGCCTTACTGCCCGTTCGGGTTCTTAAGTACTAATTACGATAATGGACTAGGAATTGGAAAGGTCGAATGCAGAGGAAGTGAGCCCGAATTTGCATAGAGGGAGAGTGAAAAAAATATTTAGGAAAAAACCAACCCCAGTTCACCCAAGCGAGATTCAAACCCTGATCTTCCCATCCCCAGTTGTATGGCTCAACATGAAACTAGCGCGTTAGCTAACTACGCCATCGAGGCGCTTAGTAATATAAAGATAAACCAGAGAACTAAGTATTTGTTACCAACATTTGTAGCTTTTTATACACAAATCAGGATATTAATTACACTAAGGATGACTGGTTGAAGAAGGAAGGTAGCATTTTAGAAGAATTGTATCCACATTAACATAAAGGGAATGTGGAAAACCATAATATAAACAAAAGTAAAACAACAAAGTACGCCTAGCCAGAATTCTAGTCCCGACCTCGTCGTCACCAGAGAACTAGAATATACGAGCATTGCGCCTTTGTTCAAGTGCCCACCCGTACGGGTAACGTGGTAGAAACTGCGTAAATTGTTATAAAAGTAACATAACTCATATTATTACTATCGTACTATAATAAATATATACTAAGTCCTTGTTTATCCTAACTAATTGGGACCGAAGCGGTTTGGATTAACGAAAATTTTGTTTAAGCGGAATAATAGAGAAATACAGTATTTTAAAACGAATCTTAAATTACAGTTGAATGAGTTTATTCAAATTCTCATTTATTTAACTGATGTAGTCCTATAACAAGTAATAATTATTTACTGTAATTATTTTTGGCTACAGGAGAACACACTATGCTGACAACATCATGTAAATACTAAAGATTTGTTTTAAGACGTCACTATGTCTTACAATTCTCTTTAAATTTGAGCTTGCTAATCAATAACATAATTATATTTCATTTGACTTAATTTTTACCCCCTTTTCCGAAAAGTGTGTTTGGATTATCCGGAGTTTGGACTACCGGGGTTATGTCTAACGGGGTTTGGTCTACGGGTTTTTGCTGTATTTATTATACACGTGGACACGTGGACTTGATGTCACCGAGTTTGTTTTCCCAGTGATGGGGAATCCCAACAGGAAGGACAAGGTTTTTTCACTCTTCCTTCACATAAATGGGAATACATTTCCCATACCTTCATCCTCCGTACCCCAATACCGTACTTATAATGCTTTAAGCATGGATGGGTAGTAATGAACAATGAAATTTAAAAAAAAATCATGCTTAGTAGGCCTAAGTACCATGATCAGAAGAGTTTAAAAGGAAATTATTATTCTAGACATTCTTGTATAGCAACCGAGAATACTAAAACATTTTATTATTGTAATAATATTTTTATAGGACTGAAACTATCCTATTGTTTATTTTGGTTAATATTTTATTGTAACTGTTTTATTCACCACCTCCCACAGCTCGTTCAATTTGTATGCAACCTTGTTAATGTATACTAATGTGTTATAGATATGGGAGGTATAATGTTAAAGTTAAAGGAAATATACACATATTTTATTGAAGGGAGGGTTGAAAATTACTTCATATAAAACACTCTTTGTTCTTTCAGATCCCAGCCTTACTCGCAAAAGCACGGACCATTGTAAGTGTTAGTTTTGTAAAGTATTTGTCCAAGTGACCAAAGATGAGTTTTCAACATAGTTGAAGTCCTTCTGACTAAATATAATATAAGGTGCTTAATACAGTATTGATTTACTTTGGTTACTCAACTCTTGCTTTCAAAAAATAAATAAATATTCCATCTGCTTTAACAACGGTATCCAAACTGCAAGGCATGGAAAAGATACCGGATTGTTATTCTTTTATTTATGTACTCTCAACAAAACAAAAGAAAATAAGAAAATGTTTCATCAGTAGGGGTAAAAAAAATTATACGAGCGTAGAGCTGGTTTGGAGGACCGTCGTGCCGATGGGATCACTAGGCCATGCAATTAAAAATAGAGGAAAGAGACTTCTTTTAAAGGTGTTGGCACTCGCACATTATTGAGACGTTCAGTGTTATCATTTTAATGCCTCCTTTTTTGTTTATCTTATTTTAGCTAAGTGCTAAGGCGAGAATATCTTTTTTGTGTGTGTTAGATTCTATTTATTTCTAAACATATTTTAGTATTTTTTATTTTATTGATTGCTATCTAGATATTTTTTATCTACAACAATTGCAAAATAAGCCATTAAAAACTGTAAATTACTTTGTTTCATTCGTATAATTTAATATAAAAAAGATATCACTATTTTTCTGTAAGTATTAATTTATTTAATAAAATAATATTTAAATATATGTATGACTTTGTTTTGTATAAAGGAGGTACAGTGTTCTTGTATGCTTTTTTTTAAAAAAAAACCTCCACACCATAATTCCATCATTTATATAAACAATATATCTTTTACAAATAAATGAAAGAAAAATTTAACAGATTAAAATTATTCGTCCCGAGTATTCCTGATAAATAACTGCCAACCTTGTTAGGGATGTAGTTTAAATAAGAATGCTTTTATTATTTGCTTTTTTAGAGGACATCTGCTAAACATATTTTTCTGTAAAGTCTCATATTGAAGAGTTTTAGATTTAATTTGTGGATGCTTTATTTTAAAGTAATATTTATATGAGAAAAAAATAGAAGAATAGCCCAATTTTCTTACGAATAACCATCTGGAAGGCCTATTTTTCCTACCAGAGTCCTACCATACAGGATACTCAACGCCCAAACTGGGGCGGCCTAAGGGCTGGGCGAATCGGATGGTTGTCCGGGGTGTCAGATAGAGGGGGAGGGGGGGTGTAAACAGAGCACCAAACTAACTTAACATAACTTGGGAATTATATGAAAATAATTCCCAAACCTCACAACTCCAAACCTGGGCACAATAGTGGAGTTGCTAAACATAAAACTCATTCACTTTACAACACTAATATGAAATTGGCTCTAGTGGTATAATTTTTGTTGTGAATAAAATGGGGTATAGTGCCACTCTTAAAAAGGTTATTTACTTCCGCCATCTTGAAAGATGTCACCCCTATATGGTGGTTCTCTATTATTTATTAAACCATTCATTATATAAAAATTAAAGAGGAGAATATTGTCTACAAAACAGCCATGTTGTAATAGTTTTCTTTGTAATACTGACAATTTTTCTAGTGAAACATTTGTAGTACTGTATGATAACCATTTATGGAGTTTCCCATTTAGATTAATTCCATGCCACATCTATGTTACGTTAGGGTAGGAGCTGCTAGGTTTTACATGGGCATAAGGGGAAAAAATGGGGGGAGGGAGTGTTAAGAACTGTAAGTTTATGACATAATGCTAAGACTTACTATTAAACCCTAAGAATAAAGAACATTGCTATTTTATACTGTAGTGGCGGGGCTTTATTTGTATAAGAAGGGAAGGAGGGCAATAACCATAAAAGGTTTTTTTGAAATTTCTACCCTCCTCCTCTAGTTAAGTTCAGAAATTTGGATAATACTATAAGCTATTTGAAGTGGTCCTCGTTTAGAAAAATTTTGAAAATCAAACTCATTTAACAGCTCATTTAGAATATTGCTCACCCTCAAACAGTTTGAAATTTGGATACTTCTAGAGAATATTTGAAGTAATCCTCCTTTGGCTATTTTTTAAAAATAGGATGTCCCAAAAATCTGTTTTAAAAAGTGCTCAACAGATTTTTCTATGTGAATAAGTTTCCCTTAGATCAATTTGAGATGGTGCTCACCAATTTTTTAGTTTAAAAAAAATTGTAATGCCCTAGAAGCTATTTATAATATACTTAAATTAATTTTTTTTTTCCAAAATTTAGATACCAGTTGGAGCTATTTGAATTGATCTTCCACCAACATTTTTTTTATTTGGATGCCCTTAGAAGCTATTTAGAATGGTCCTCACTGTTTTTTTCCTTATCATGCTCATGCTAGATTAGGATATTTTAATACTATTCTACTATCCCCGATATATAAGGGGGCGTCAAAAAGCGATCCCACCCGGGCGCAAAATTTACCTCGGGCCACCCCTGCGCCCATACTGAACACATAATTTGTTTGAACCAAAAGTAATACAAAATTCCTGTACAGTTGTAACGTGCTAATTATTCGTTAGCATTTACACTCAAAATACTTTATATATGATTATCACAATAAATCCAAGAACTAACAAATTCTAATAATGTGTGGTAGAAATAAACTCACGGTGAAATCGTGTTGCTGGAAACAACCCAAAATTGAGGAAAGTGCTCAAGCTGACTGTTCAATACTTCCTGGAGGAAGTTCAACACATTGACATCTTGCACACTGATCCGGTAAATTATGCTAATACCTATAAATTGTGTTCAACGTTTCGGTGCACAGTGCCAGGAGAGCAAAGATGTGCAGGCATGCGTGTACAACAAGTTGCACAGGAGCTAGGCACACAGAACTGCATATGTAATAAGGGCAAGCCCTTTCTGTGATAGAGGACCGTTAATAATGACCCTCAGAACGTATTCCCATTTATAGATGGACTGGTGTGTTTATTATTAATTGTGGTATGTTCTGCTGTTGTGCTCCAAGATGGCGAGGTGTGTAGTGCCACGCACCTAGCACCTATGCAACTTGTTGTACACACATGCTTGTATAGCTTTGCTCTGACAAAATTGTAGGCAAAACTTTGAACACAATTTAATGGTATTGGCATAATTTGCTGGATATACGTGTACAGGAATTTTGTATTACTTTTGGTCTAAACAAACTATATGTGCAGTTTTGGCTACGGGTTTCTGAATACTCTATATAGTATATAATATTTTATAGATGGAGAAAAGGCCTTTTTCAAAGGATTTCTGTAAATATTGTGTAAAATAATGTAATTATTATAACGTATTATAACGTTATTCAATAATTATTATGTTTTACGTCACCGCACTACCAAATTTTGAGAGCTCACCACCATAGTACCCAGAAGAAGACTAATCTGAGTATTGCCACTCAAAGTTGGGATAAGGAAGATGGAATTATTAAAAGGGAGTGTACCTATATTTATATTGAGGAAGAGTGAGAACCTATTTAGGATTAAATACCTAAGTACTATCGGTTGGGATTAGAACCATTATTTCCTACTCACCACTTACATAAATAGAACCGGGTCCAAACTTTTAGCTTGTATCGTATCCCTGACGAGATCAGGGCTAGATCTGGTGACGACACACATGGACACGTTAGAAACCCAACTTAGGGTGATCCGACCCTCGTTCCGTCACGACCGATCATGCGACCCATAATTTCCGTCATTCTTTTGTACCCGACCTGCGAGTGTTTAGTTCGGATCACGTCCAGACATGTCGTTCCTTCACCCCGTACCTTGCATTAGTTGATACGCGTACCTCGCTCACGATCGCGTCCAAACCAACGTGATGTGTCCAAGATACGAGTCGGGGATACAATACGAGGATGTGATACAAGAGTGTGGACATGGCTTAAGACAAGATGAGATCGATGATTTTGTTTTTTCTGACAGTGATGAGGATAGACCAACCGTGTACATGCCTGCTACAAGTCAAAACTTGAAGGTTGAAGTGTACACTAAATAGAACCATCAGATTTTTTTGTGTGTGGCGCTGTCATTGCGGTCGTACACTTGTGAAGGATACATTATTCATGTCCAAGTTTGTATAGGAAGTGATGTCCCAAAGAATCAAAACGTGGCCCCCATAAACTTGTTAACATGTCCCACAAACATGAGAGCATAGAATATCGCTTTACACCCACACACTTCATCTAACTATACTCCCTTTCTGTCCCTCTTTTTATTCGTTACGTTTGGAACGTGTTTTGTCGAAAACATGCGTCTGTTTCGCTGTTTAATGAAGTTGCCAACAGAATAATGATGTAAAACGTAACGGTAGTTGAGAAATGAACAAAGCTAGAAAGTTTATATAGGCCTACCTAATGTTTTTGTGAAAACCTATCTGGAATACGTTCAATGCACCACAAAAACTGTTATAGTGATGCTTTGGTTTATAGGACATAATTATGTTTTCTTGTATTGTATGTTTCACAATGTTTTTCAAGAAATACTAGCTTTTAATTGACTTTTAAAATAAAAGATATTCGATTAACAGTGTCTTGGTAACCATACAGGCTATTTAAATATTTACACTAATATGATAATGGCTAAAGAAAATAAATTTTAGAAGTAGCTAAATTTTTTATTCACACACACACACATATACATTTATAAACAACAACGTTTCCAGTGTATAACTTATAAAATCATTAAGTTATTTAATATAACCTCATACCATAAACTTTTCTTGTCGAAACTTAAATTATATCCAAAGTGTCAGGCTATATAGATAAGCTTTTCAAACATGTTATAAACTTAATTCTCGATTGAATAGCAAAGTTATTTATTATATTTGTAGATTACGCTCATAGCTGCATCTAAAAATCATATTCTTTAAATTTTTGAAAGATAATACCTGGACACAGAAATCGAATCTGGTAACTTTTGTTTAGTTCGCCATTTCTCTAACCACTGAGTTATCCATGAATTGTACTGTGTTCAATGTCAGAGCTCACTTGGATTTCAAGGCACAGTCTCCTGGATAGCTCAGTAACTTGAGCATATTTGCGTACTAAATCAAAGATACCGGATTCTATTCCAGTGTCCAGGTGTCATTTTTCAATTTAATTAATAAATCTTGATTTTGATTCAATATTGTGTCGGTAATCAAATCTCTAGTTTCCAACAAAGCTATACGTCACGCTTCCAGAGATTTGGAAAGTAATTTAATTTAATATCAAGAGTGAATATTTATTGGCTAGCTATGGAATGTCCCAAGATGGCTTATGATTGGAAACATACATTTTATTAATGTGGGTGGGTGGGTTGAACGGCAGGCTCGTCTTCTCCAGTTCACTGTTGATGAGAATATAGGAGTTTATATCATGGCTGAGTGTAATTTTATTAACTTTTCACAAACGGTTTCTCGCCGTGCCTTATTTCAAATACTTGCACCTTTCTCATAAACAAACTACTAGCTCGGATAGGTTGTGCAAGTAGATGTATGTGAAATTTGAATAAATCTTTTACCCTAGTGTTAAATTATTTATCATTCCTCCAGCCATGTTTTATTTATTTATTTATTTAGAACTGCGTCTTACTACCCATTCGGGCTATACGCTTAAATATTAATTTCGCTAATGGATTAGGAATTGGGAAGGTTTAATTAAGAAGAAGTGAACCCGAATTTGCGTGTAGGGAGAGTGGAAAACCATTTAGGAAAAACCACCCCAATTCACCCAACCGAGCTTAGAACCTCAATCTCCCTGTCCTCGGCAGTCAAGCTCAACATGAAATTAACACGTTAGCCAACTACGCCACAGAGGCGGGTTCCAGCCACGTTTCTTCTGAAGTTGAGTTAGTTATCCATAAACAACGTAATTCTTTTTTTTTTTTTTTTAGCTTCCTACAGCCCATGTAACACCAAGTAGACATTTAACCTGACCTGTCCAACCTCTGTTACTTAGCTTTTAACATCAAGAGTAAATGCAATTGTTCTATAGGGAAGAATTTATGACACTAAAAAGAGGGACTACGATTTAATAAATTTCGTGGTTCATTTTTAAACCTTAGTAATTAAAGAAAATTACAATATTTTTTTATGTTCATTTATGATTTAACTGCACATATAGAATATTAAAAAAAATCAAATAGTTTTGAGATTAGGAGGCTAAACCATAATCTAAGTATAAGATGTGTTACGTAGCACAGTTACGTAACCACCCTCCCCCCATGTAACATCATGTAGATATTAGAGCCCACCACTCTACCCTTTCAACAGCGTTATGTGGTTTATGGATGACCCCTCAGGCTAAGTAGCTAATACTTTCTTACAAAGTATTATAGAAATTATATTATATCAAGTTACAACATTTGTAATGTACACCCCAATGATCTAAACAAATGAAAAATATTGCAGCTAGAAATAATTACTATATCTACTTTAAAATATTCGTACATCAAGTAAGACCTGCAGTTGCCATTTTTGATAGATTTTATCAATACCTATGTGATAACACTAATACTAAAGTGAAATTTTATCAACGTTTACCATAAATAAATATGTTATTATTTTTTATAAAACTTGTTACAAATGTCCTTTCGTGAGAAAATGAAGGTATAAGTTTTTCTATATTGTTCAATAAATACTGTTAGGGACAAAATATATTATTTTTAAGCTACAAACATTATTCAGTACTAAATAAATGTAGATCTCAAAGAGCCAAAACTTTATTAATATATAGCAGAAATACCTATCGTCTCCCGGGATAACCTCACAATTCAATGCGTGGTCCGGGTTTCAATCCTCAATCCTCAATCCAGATATATCTGATTACCAAACCCTTCCTTCACCTCTGACAAACATCTTGGGAATGTGGGGAATGCCAGGCCTCATCCGTGGTTCGGATTCCACGTTAAACTGTAGGTCCTACATTTTCATCTCACAATCACCCTACCATTACACATTAGCGTAAGTGCGTACAACCTGAACGGGTAGTAAGACGCGGTGCTAATAATATTAATAATAATAATAATAATAACATTGCGTTATTACCCAAGGCGTCGCTTTTCTTTGCTTCAAACAGACAGGAAAAAATCTTGTTTTTAGGTATTTCAACACAATTTTTAGTGAATTTCAAAAGGTATAGTAAAATATTTAAAATTCAAGCTTCTAGGTTCACATGCCTGTGCACAGGGGATTCTAATTATAAAATTTCAGCCCTATTTGATATCGCGCAATGTTCATGACAGACAGAAACGCTCTTCATTTTATTGCTATTAATGTGTGATCAGTTAATACCTTGCTATGGTAAATAACATGATTTGGTTTCATTACTAAAAAGTTAGATTTTGGTATTAAAAATAGGTATGTAAAATTTTATTTTTTGTTGAAATATTAACAATTTAACTTTTATTTACTGTGGTATGTGGGTTGTAACCAATATTAGAAAAAATACTGTCAAAATTTGTAAATACCAAACAAAAGAAAGATAGGAGGTTAAATATACATTTTAATTTATTTGTATATAATTTCTTTTTTATCTCCTTTATCTTCCAATATTTGCCTTTGGTCACAATATGACCGTTATAATAGCTAGTTTAAACACATATTTAACCTAAATATTATTGTGTTCGAGGGAAATACATTCACTAAATTGTGTGAACATATTTTGTTTATCAAGGTGTTTTTATCTTTAATTTGCATTTGGATCAATAAAATAGACCATAATTTACATTTAAAAGGTCCAGTAGTAGATTCCGTGAATACCAAAGCATTATTAATTCAAAAATGGTACAATGAACTTTAAATTCGTTTGGATAGTCATTTTAATGCTTTAAGTAAGTGTTCGTAAAACCACATTCACGAAACTTTGTTGGCTCTAGTGATCAGTGTTAGTAGTTATAATTCTATTTACTTCACCTACCACGTAATATATAGTAACTTTTATCACTATATGTATGGGTAAGATAGGACTAAAATAAAATGTACCATCATTTGTGTGTAGAGAATCTGGGAAATATTTTAGGAAGCACTGATTAAACTTGGCTAAAATCCGAACCCTGGCCTACCCATTACTGGAGAAACAAAGTAGATGTGTTTTAAATTTATTCACGTGTCCAACAATAAAATGATAATCTAATATAATAACCAACTTTATTTTAACTTTATGATTAGGAATTCTTCCTTTTCAAATTACTTTTCTTTATAACATGACATGAATAAAAAAAAAGCCGGGTACAGGTCCATGATTGATTATTTAGTACAACAGTATGTCAGCTCACATAGGGAAAAGGTCCCTTTCCTCTTTCTTATAGAAGCCTCCATCCCTCATTTCCCTTCTTCCATTCAAGTCAATATTCTCTATCTCGAGATGAATGATTATTTTAGAACCAAGCTGGAGTTAGAGTTAAGAAATAAACATCCATCTTGTGTCTTTTTGAATTTGTGAGTGTAATATTAATAAAGAAAAGGTGACCTGGTGGTCTAGGGGTAAGGTGTCAGACTTCTGTGCTGGCTGCCGGGGTTCAATCCTCGGTCCCGGCAAAGATTTATCTGATTACCATACAATCACCCTACCATTACCCATTAGCGTAAGTGCGTATAACCCGAACGGTTAGTAAGACGCGGTGCTAATAATAATAATAAAGAAAAATAACGCGAACTGTAATGACGTTGAATTTCTCGCTATTAATGAGGATAACGCGGTGATATAAATTGTTTTGATCAAACTTAACTTATATTAAATCACTGCCTCGGTCATCAAATTAACTGACCATTCTTTCAGACACTTCTAATAAATATATAATGCTGAAACTTTGTACATATTCCTATTTTGCGTGACAATACATTCTACTGAAATTTTAAATAAATCCATAACGTGGTGTACCGTGCAGCCATAGCAGTTCATAATTAATAAGCCTATCAACTACCCTGGATTCATACCTCACCCGGATTTTAAACCTTACTTATCCGTTCAAACATATCATATCTAAGTTTACATAAATACAATATAAAAAACAAGTTTTTTTCAATATTTACTTTATGTCGATAGATTTAAAGGTTTGCCATCTACTCCTTAAACATAAAGAAAGTTCATAAGCATGACCTTGACTGGATTCTCGGAGGAACTAATGAGGTGAGGCATTCTATATTGCAGTGGTAAGTGCCACACCTTAAGTTTTATCGCCATAAGTTATATTTAGAAAAGAAAAAGAGAAAAAAATCGGAGAGAGACGTTAACTAATAATTTTGGGAATTTTTGTCCAAATACCAGCATAGCTGTAATATTTTCGCTATATCTAACATTTTGGCCAAAAATAAACAAAAAACAAGCTATTAAAATAGCATAATATAATTTATACGGCTTACTGCAAACTAGGTGTAGACGAGAATAGGAATGGGGTAGGTGGGAGAGCTGACACATATCGCTCATTTGCGAGAAGAATGACATAACTCAAAAAATGTGATTTTTCAGGAAAGAGGTTTCAAAGTTTGATATTAATAAAAGTGCTCACTACTCTTTTAAATATTACTTTTTACCATGGGTATTAGTAACATCTTATTAAAGTTATCATTAGCCGTTCATTCTATAGAAATAATTATCATTTGCTAGTAAAACCTACCCCTAAAAACAACCCTTTTTTACTTATGACATTCTTACTGCAACATATTATTTTCATCTGTGAATTATTTGAGGTTATGTCATTGTTGTAAAAAACTTTTTTCAAACTTATCTTTTCAACTTTAAATTATTTGTAATTGTGTCGTTGTCATAAAAAAAATTGCCATTTGATAATTTTTAATAAATCATAATGATGTTTCTAATGGTAGTTAAAAATCTGAGTCAATTAAAAATAATGAAAATAGTAAACTGACAATACATTATTAATTTAATCCTACACAAAAAGTTTTAAACAAACAGTCCTACAGTAGTAGTTTGTAATCTCATTCGTAATTTTTTCAATACAAACATTTATGAAAATTCAATTAACAAACTCAGTACATTAGGTTTTCTTATTCTATTGCAAAGCATTATAAAAGGAACTGTAATATTTTGAGATTACATTTTTCTTTAGCAACTCCTAAAGGTCAGCTTTTTTCCTCTCGAAAATTCCAGGTTTGCGGTCATAGGCCTTCTCTAA